>JAOWAR010033685.1:0-13451 GCA_028571005.1 Clathrina lutea
CACATTCCTACACATATATACACATTCCTACACATACATACACATTCCTACACATGTATACACATTAGTACACATATATACTCATTCATACACAAATATACACATTCCTACACATGTATACACATTAATACACATGTTTCCACGTGCATACACATGTGTACACATGCAAACACATGTACACACATGCATACACATATATACATGTGTATGCATGTCTATACATGTCTGTGCATGTGTATGCCTGTGTATATACACATGCATACACATTCCTACACATGCATACACATGGATGTGCATGTACTACCCTGGCTGAAAAAAAGGAAACATCATTTTTATGAAAAAGTGTACACTGTTATATGATGAATCGAGGCTTGATTACTCAACAGCTTGTGGCGCATACGTGCAAACACATGTCATGCATACGCTTGTATCACAGTCGATTTCAGTTGCTATCATATGATAGGAACACTGTATAAATTTCACGCAAAAACTAATGTAACACTTTTTGGCCAGTGTAGTATGTACACATGTACATCCATATGCATGCACATAAATAGTTAGTTGCAAAATAAACATCTATTCTTTGAAAGAAGCAGTCAAATATGTGCGCTGTTCTCATGATTTTCCCGTTGGAATATTTCCTGCATGGCAGATCATGGCCTGCCTGGGGAGTCACACTGGGTGACTGTTGATGGCGTCGGAAGAGATCAAACGGCAGAGCAGCATCGACCAACACAATGACACCTTAACCTGGGCGATTACTATTGTGACGGGCAAGACGAGCATTGCCAGAGTATCCCAAAAAACTGGCTCTGTTGGTTCTTTGAGGAATCCTCGTTTGTGTGTGAGGTACGTGATAATTTAGCACAAAATTATTTACAATATCTGTGAAATAATTGAACTGCCCAGGAAGGCCCCGGGGCGAAATACAAAGAGTAAGCAAATTTTTCTATGTAAAGGATTTTCGGATCTATGTACATAGGGAAGTTGTGGTCCCTGGATTACCTTGCATTATTTTCAATATTCAAACTAGTCTTTTTCCTCCTTTTTTCTGTCCTTGCACCAGGAGCGCCCTCTCCAGAGGCCTTTTGTGCTGCCCTCCATTGTTCAACCGGACAAACAGCGGACAGTGCCATGTGCTGAGCTGCAATCATCATTGCTGTATGCTGGTAAACAACCATCAATACCATACACCGATCACCGACCATCACCACTGTACGCTGGTCAGCAACCCTCTTCACCGTATGCCAGGCAAAAGTGATCAATGCCGTATGCTGGTCAATTGCAGCTACCAGAAACACTATACGCCGATCAACTGAAGAACAATCAGCAGGGTATGCTGGCAAATAGCCTTCAATGGCGGCTGCTAGCCAAGAACCATCAACAAAGTGTGCTAATCAGCCACCTTTGATGCCGAAGCCATTAACACCATTTGTCGATCAACAAACTTCAAATTCAACACTGAATGCCAGTCGAGGGCACGATTCATTGCTACCTTTGACACCACACACAACACAACAACCTTCACCACCGCCGGCACAGCAGCATAATCAGCATCCATCACCCTCGATTCTGCAGCATATTCAGCATCCATCACCCTCGACCCTGCAGCATAGTCAGTGTCCATCACTCTTGACTTATCAGCCTCTTGGCAGACAACACACTGCTCAGGTACAGCAGCACTGTCAACACACCACAAGTCATTCAGAACTCTCTGGTGACCAAGCACATAGAACTAGACTTGAAACCAGACGTCCCCGTGCAGGCATTCATGATCAGTGACATCATCCCTACACACGAACACCTCCTTAAGACATAAATCAATCCATCTCAACCTCACCATCATCTACCTCATCTCTCCATCCAGCCAACTCATCAGCATGTCAGCTGGTGACAACTCCTGACATGGGTGCGTGATGCTAAGATAAGCTTTATAATGGTGGAACACTTAGGCCGCAGTCACACTGAAATAAATCGAGTGATTGAAATCAAAATATTCAGTACTTGAAAGAGTTTTCATCACAGTCACGGCCTTTTCGTGCACACGTATGATCCGATGATTACGAGGCTTGATTGACCGGTTGTCTTGACTACTGAAAGATATAGTACTGATCATGAATTCAAATTTCTGGGGCCACATTTAAGATGGAAATGACGAACAACATTCTCCACCACATCCTCTTTTCAAGAAGACCAAATGTCACAGGAAAATGGCTGTATTTCAGTGTACTTCAGTGTGACCACAGCCTCGTGCCCGTCTACACCTGAATGCTGCGTCATGTGTGGATGGCGTGCAAATTTTTCTGCTGTGGTAAACACTATGAGACACAAACAATGGATCAAATGCGTCCTTTGCCATTAACTCAGCAGTAAAGTTAGTTTACTCTATATGCTTGTCAAATTGCCGTGAAGCTCGGTATCTCGTACGATAGAACTTTCTGAAAACAGTGGATCTCCAACCTGTCTTACCACCTGTTCTGTTATCCTTTGTCTCTTCTTTTCTGCTGGCAACCAGGTGATGACAGAATCACTGATGACCGCATCTTCGCTTTGGAGAGAAAAGCAGCTGCTGTGGAGGGGTGGAATGTGGCTAAGCAGCTGCCGAGAGCAGGCGGAAACACAAAATACGCATTTTCCTCTGCAGAATTGGACATCGCCCATGAGGGAGGTGGCGACTTGAGGAAGTGCTTGGCCATCGTCTTGCAGAAATGGATGAACATGAGTAGGCGGCACAACATCCCTCGTCTTCGCCAAGTGGAGCCGATCTTGCTGGTGTAGCGGCAGAAGTCTTTGATGAACCATTGCACAAATGAACAGAAAGGTTATTCCTGATTTGACAATGCAGTTAAAACCCATGAATCAACTAGAATGAAGGACTGTCGTGTAATTACTGGTTTATACAGATAATTCAAACCTCCGACCTATATATCAGATCACGATGGATATGTGGTTCCACTTTGGAGAAAGAAACCATTAAAGCTATTGCTTTAACTCAATCAGCTCAAATGTTTGGCAAAAGCCAGAGCTAGTGAAATTGAAATTATCAACCAAATGTTAGTGTCTACAAGGTCCTGTTTACTTTGTAAATTCTCTCAAGCTCGATGATACATAGCTTTTTGTGTGAATGGTGTCTTCTCTTAGAGAGAGGAGAGATAGAGAGAGAGAGAAGGGGGAGGGACAAAAAGAGGGAGGTGGGGTTGATGAGAGAAAATACCATGGTGCGCAAACATACTTTTGTAAAAAGGAACCCCTTTCTCCTTCCCAAAAACCATCACCACAACCTCTTAAACCAGGCGGCAGCCATCAAACGTAATTGTACCAGATGACTAAACAGATTTTTCATTACTACATCAGAGAACGTTTAAGGTAAGACAGGCGAGAGGAAGAGAAATTCAGGACTTGTACAGGACAAATGTGAAGGAGAGATGTGTGAGAGGAAGAGAAATTCAGGACTTGTAGAAGATAGATCAGAGGAAGAGAAGTTAAGGCATTGCTTCCCCAATGTGAAACGCTAGGGAAAGAAAAGAAACAAACATTCGAAGCTGAGAGCCAAGAAGCGACTCTATTGTAGTCCTGCACAAGACAGACACAGAAGATAGAGAGAGGAAGAGAAAAGAAGGAAAAGAGAGGGAAAAGGACAAAAGGCACCACTACTGGTGTCAGACCATCACTTCAGGAACTCAGAAAAACAAGAACATACATCACCATCAACTCCAACAAAAGTTTCATTTAGTAGGCAGAGAGAGAGGGGAGGGGAAGAGAGAGAGAGAGAGAGAGAGAGAGAGAGAGAGAGAGAGAGAGAGGAAAGACATGGCAGCGAGTGATTTGGAAGGAACACTTACCTCGGTAGTTGTGTAGGTTTCTGAGAACAGCTTTCTCTTGACAATGGGCTTGCATGAACAATGACAATATCTCGAGGATGCTGGCCTTATTCAGGGGTTGATTCAAGGTCTTTAAACAAACAGACAGTAACACAAGTCACAGACAAACTGTTCAGAAAATTCAGCCTTTCAAGACCCTTCAAGATACACACAACATAGAACAAACATGGACGTCAAGAAAACTCATTAAGGCATGTTTTGGACTGAGTCATTTTCCTGAGCTCATCGGGAGGTTACTATAAATGACGATACATAAGGAGAAGTAGAAGACAATAGCAATGTACTGCAAACCAAGGAATATTTCCACCATGATTCATTTTGGGATATTGTGGCACCAGCAAAATACGCAAAATTTAATACAAACTCGAAAATTCCTTGGGGAGCTTCGACACAGTCAGGACAAATGGGTACTATGTCATACAAGCGACAGTGCCAAAATTTTGCTCTAACAGAAGAGTGAAATTTGTCATACACTGAAAGTCAGATGGTACTGAAATTTTCTTGCTTCACAGTTAAAAGCGTACAGCAGTGCTAGTGACCTTTGCCATCCACCTTAACTTTCACAATGACAAAGGCAGCGGGGAATGGGGCGAAACTTATGCGTGGTGAGTCGGGATCCATTCCTTTCTCAGCATTGACAAAATAAACTTCACTCACACTGACACAGCCACCCACACCTATACAAGAGAGACGGAGAAAGACAAAGGTCGTCGCAGGGATTTTGTGATGAGTTAGAGGCTCTGAAGCTTGTTAGGAGCCAGAGGCCCAGACAAATGGTTCAGGAGGACCAGTGAAACAGGGCTCTAGGTGCAGAGGGCTGGCAGGCCAGCCGTACAGAACAGGTGTGGCACTATCAAGCCTGATCCATTCACATTAAATTGCACTCATTTCAGCCTTGCGGCATCCTCTCACCATCTCTGAATTACAGTTCATATCACTGAAAACCGGGCTTGTCAACTGTTCAGGCTGCACATATTCGGCTGGATTAGTATGACCGGTGTGCAAGATGAGCATATCATGTGATGGACTTCAGTGACTTGAGTGTATTCTTGGGGACAGGGAGACAGTCAGGTGGACATGTAGACAAAGACTTGAAGATGGCAAGATGGCAGGTAGACAGACACATCAACAGACGAAAAGACAGGTCTAGAGGAATGGACTCACAAGTGAAAGACAACGATCGAACTCACTGGTTCAACGATCAACAGGAGGAGCAAACGACAGAGAGTTGAGTCAGCAGAATGCAAAGAAAAGCCATCCCTTTCGAGCTGGCTAGTCAGAGCAGAAAAATAAACACCATCACCACAAGAAAACTAGGCGCGAAAGAAAGGAAGACGGGAGATCGAAGGGTTTTGTCTGTTACGGGTCCTCCAAGGATAGTGAGGAGAAAGTCAGAGAGGGAGAAGGAGAAACTGAAGGTAGTGTAAAGCAAGTGAGTTGCCCTTGGAAAAAAGAGAAGCAAAAAGCACAGGATTGAAGGAATTTAGTTAGCCTGAATCGAGAAGGGGGTGTGCATGTGTGAAAATGATTTAAAAGATAGTCAGGCTGATCAAGTGAAACTCAAATTTTCTAGGAAGAAATTGAGCTATCCGAACATTTCATTCTCTTCGCATTCCTGAAGGGCAAAGCCCAGATTTGAACATGTGACAAAACAGTGCCTGACTGAACGGAAATTCTGATGTCACTTGTTCACACCAGTCGACTGGCTTATAAAAGTTGTCTTCATGGATTGAATGAAGAAAACTTGACGAACCTCGTACTCCGTGCCGAGACCAGGACTCAACCTACAGCACCATATCGTGTGCCTGGCAGATGAGAGTCGCCTTACTCTCCGCTACACCATCACATCATCCATCAGTACCGCTTGCTGCTTCAGCTGCCCTAAACTGAACACCTAAGACACCTGAACTAAACACCTGCTTCTCCTGAAAGGCCGAGTCGAGCATGGCTATTCGCAGGAATAACACCCAAGTGCTGCGCTAAGTGCACAAAACCTGAAGTTAACACCTGCTTCTCCTGAAGGGCTGAGTCGAGCATGGCTATTGGCAGGAACAACACCCAAGTACTGCGCCAAGGGCACAAAACCTGAAGTTAACACCTGCTTCTCCTGAAGGGCCGAGTCGAGCATGGCTATTCGCAGGAATAACACCCAAGTGCAGCACCTTGGGCACACGGCCTATTGTGGCACTCATTCTCGCAAGGCTACTTGTCTGATGTTCTGCCAGGAGCCTGGGCCTGGTGTTGTGTGTACTTTGTCATGTACCAGTGTTGACTGTGGTACCCTTCAGGCTAAAAGAGAGCTGTGAAGTGGATGAGCCAGTTGGCAGCTTCTGGTGCATGGACTGATTTTGACTTCAATGGGACTCAGCAGGAACTTCAATATCTGAAAACTCATTTTGAAACACAATATCTGAAAACTCATTTTGAGACACAACCTGTGTGATTAAAAATTCAGAATTGAAACAATCAGAGACATGACAAGTTTTGGCGAAACAAAAGATGCCAATATGCATATTGTGAGGTTTGAACCTGAACATGGAATCTGAACGTGCAACATCCAGCATGTTACAACACCAGTACCCTGTACACCACGACCCATCTCAAATGAGCATGGCTCACGTGACCATCACTACTTTTGTCACGTGCATCTGGCACAACACTTGGGTGCTATTACTGCGAATAGCCTAGCTGGTGTGGAAAATTATACTTAAAACCACAGGCCCTGGTAATGGGCTCACGTACAGCTGATGTGGAGATTTACACTTATGGCCACAGGTACATGCAACTGAGGTCACGTGGACAGCTGGTGTGGACATTCACACCTACGGCCACAGGTCCTGGTAATGGGGTCGTGTACAGGTGATGTGGAGATTCACATTTCTGCCAACAGGTCCAGGCAAAGGGGGTCGCATGCACTGCACGTTACCATTCTGTCATCGCAAAAGCTTCTTTCAGATACACACTCCCAACAGTATGCACAGCACGTTACCATTCCATCACGGCAAATGCTTCTTTCAGATACACACTTCTAACAGTATGCACAGCACGTTACCATTCCGTCACGACAAAAGCTTCTTTCAGATACACACTCCTAACAGTATGCACAGCACGTTACCATTCCGTCCCGGCAAAAGCTTCTTTCAGATACACACTCCTAACAGTATGCACAGCACGTTACCATTCCGTCACGGCAAATGCTTCTTTCAGATTCACCCTATTAACAGTATGCGCAGAACCTTACCATTCCGTCACGGCAAATGCTTCTTTCTGATACACACTTCTAACAGTATGCACAGAGCGTTACCATTCCGTCACGGCGAAAGCTTCTTTCAGATTCACCCTATTAAGAGTACAGGTCAACAAGAACAAATCTTGACACGAGGTATACCTACATACATCTTTGTAGAGCTTGCATCTTGGTGAAGGCTTCTCGAGAAGTCCAGCAATCCCTCCTTTTTCTTCTTCTTCTTCTCTCTCTCTCCCTTGGCGTCCTTTCAGCATGGCAAGCACTGCTCTGAGCTGCTGCGTTGCTTCCCAACCTTCTCCAGAGGCCGAGTAAGGAAATGTTGCATTCTCAAGCTCCAGAGGTCTTTCAAGGGAAAAGAAAGGTCTGTGTTTGTTCAGCAAGCAATGCGACTGACATTTGGTGAAAGAAAGAAACAGGCTCTTAGACTCGTCTCTTCAGAAGGTGTCAAGCCCAATCATTCTGGAGTTGATAGAAAGGAAAGGTACAACAGATATAAGGTTGTCATCGACTCCAAGGCAAGGAAATTTTTTTTTCATTTTTCTTTTCTCAAGAGACGTTTTGAGTGCTCTTTGCAAGTTGAAGTAAATTGAAGCGTAGATCGAGGATGAAGGGAGACTTGGTCATTGAAAATTTCGCCTGGCTTATTCTAACCGCTACAGCTGATCGCAGGCCTAACCTGGCCACAAGATTCATAGTCACAGCCAAGCCGTTAGCCCCTTGTAGCTTCGCTAGACTGTTGTCACTGCTGTACCCAGCTTAGCTAGACAACCAATATAAGCCTAGTCAGACCGTTAGCCCTTGGAGCTTAGCTAGACTGCTCTCATTGCTGTACCTGGTGGCTTAGCTAGATTGTTGTCACTGCCGTACCCAGCTTTACTAGACAATCAATACAAGCATAGTCAGACCGTTAGCCCTTGTTGCTTAGCTAGACTGTTGTCACGGTCGTACCTTGTAGCTTAGCTAGACTGTTGTAATTGCCGTACCCGGTAGCTTAGCTAGACTGTTGTCACTGCCGTACCCAGCTTTGCTAGACAATCAATATAAGCATACTCAGACCGTTAGCCCCTTGTAGCTTAGCTAGACTGATGTCACTGCCGTACCCAGCTTTGCTTGACAATCAATATAAGCATAGTCAGACCGCTGGCCTTACCCAGCTAGGCTACACGATGGATGGCCACAACAAAATTGTTCCTCGGTCAATTCCGGGCTGTGCGACGGGGCACCATAATGAAATCCTGAAGCCACCTGTTTACTAACCACGCTCCATACCAACCCAGCCTCAGTCGAAGATCCGAGATGTTCTAAACTCACCTCTACACAGCTTCTCCCCGGTATATCTCAGCTTCAGCTTTGCCCTCGTCACCTGCTCGTCAAGCTGCTGTAGGACAAACAACCTTTACCCCGTTACATCCTCTTCCTCGCTGGATTACGGTCTGCAATGCGCCGTTATCATTGTGATCGACCAGAGAAACACGCCCATATGTGCAGCTATGCACCAAAACGAACATATTTCCACCCTTGCTAAAGACGCTGCAACGTGTAGGACTATTTTTTTCAGCTGCTGCGTCCGCGTCAGTTAAAGCGCCATTTTTTTTATCACCGTGGTAACTTCACTGGTCATATATGCATAATTATGAGCCGCGGCCGCCCAGCTCTAGCCAGCACGTAACATCATGAACATCTTTGGCGCCGACTAGGCAGCAGCTGAAGAGACAAAAAAAGGCGCCGGTCGCATCATGCGCATGGTGCGGGCCGCGAGCAGACGACGTGTGGCGTTGCGGCATTAGGTTGAGAACTAGAAAGCCTAAACTTCACTTGCGAATGGCTGAGCAGCCCACGTGACCATGGTGACAGAGCCACGAAAAACCCTTCACTATACTATAGACATGCTGGTCATGGTTGTAGGTTATCAGGAGCGATGGTCATGGGGTGGTTTTAGCTGCCACGTCAAACCTTTACGACCCTGGAGCAAAGTTAGCCGGGATACCGTGTATCAAACCGTTCCGGCGCCGTAGACTGGTAGACCTACTCGTGAGCATCGTGCAATAAAGTCAATTCCAACGAAGGCGCATGCACGTACGTAGCCGGGAGGGACAAAATTGTGCGCACCGTCTATAAGATGCCAAGCCCGAGTAACGTGTATTCTATTTCATTTTTGTTGTCGGCCACCGAGGGGTAAGAACACTATTGAAAAAGCCTACAAACGTCAATCCTTGAGTCTGATGGCCTCCTTCGAGTTTCATGCTAGCTGCCACAGGAGAATTACACAGGTGTTTAGTAGGTGCGAGCCGTGGTGATTGCCGATGAACCGAAGATGTTGTGCGAGGGTGTGGGTTGTTCTTTTCTTTTCTTTTCCTTTTCCTTTTCCTTTGTTTAAGTCCGTGCCGTGGTGTGTGTGCAAAGATGCTATGTGAGGGTGTACTTTTTATTTTACTTTCTTTCTTTTTTTTTTTTGAGCTTGACCACTCATGTAAGGTGGTCTGTGTCTGCTACAGTATCTTCAGCATGGCTTGGGAAATGTCTCCACCTAATTATAGCTGAAGCCCTGGGTGAAGAGCTCCATTGTAACTTTAACAGCTCGGCGTAGAAAAACAATGGCAAAGCTTGCGCCAAAGCTCAAGGAAAAAAACAAAAAAGCCCTCCTTGCAGTGCATTGGAGTAATTCTTGGGTGTGTCCAATTTAATTCAAGCTCGTACTTCACAGATCCATTGTAGAGGAAAGGCCCGTCTGAGAAGAGAAGAATATGTGTTGCGTCATGACTCCTGGAGTGTCCAAAAGGTTATTAAGAAAAGGCTTCGCCATGCCACGCCATCCTCACTTTATATTTGAACGAAAAACAAAATGTCACAGCACAGAAGGTACCAGGCTTGCGAGGCAGCTCTCTGTGGTCCGAAAGATCACACCGGAGAATGGCCAGACTTCCACATATTTCACCCACATTACTAAGCGGAACAAAGCTGGAGCACGGATCGAAGTAAACGAGGGTAGATTTGTGATGCTTTGCGCACTGCGGTGGCTCCACTCGCACGCGACTTGTCATTTTGGGAACCACCTTGAGTCCCTGCAGGCCTGTTGACAAGAAGTCGTGTGCACGGAGTCACCACAGTCTGCAAAGCATCACAAATATAGCCTCGTTTATTTCGATCCGTGCCTGAGCTCTGTTTCACTCCGTAATATGCGTGAATTGTTCGAATGTCGGGCCATTCTAGTGTATGATTCTTTCGGATTTCAGAGAGCTGCCTCGCAAGCTTCGTACCTTCCGTCCTGTCACGTTCAGTTTTTCGTTTACGTTTATTGAGAATGGTGTATAGTGGCGAAACCTTTTTCAATAGATAATTTTTTGGACACTTCAGGAGTCATGAGTCAACACAAATTCTTCTGTGCTTAGGTAGGCCTTTCTTCTATTATGAACCTGTGAAGTATGAGCTTCAATTAAAGTAGAAAAACCCAAGAATTAGTCCAAGGCACTCCAAGTCGTGCTTTCTTTTGTTTCATTTTTTTCTTTGATTTTTGGCCCAAGATTTGCCCTTCATTTGAAACACCTGACTGTTAAAGCTACAATGAAGCTCTTCACCAAGGGGCTCAGCTATAGGCAGGTGGAGACATTTTCCTATCTATGCGGAAGATACTGCAACAGCCACCGAGCACCCTGGATGAATGTACAAGCTTAAAAGAAGAAAAGAAAAACAAAACCTTCACTTCGCGCCACATCTTCTCACGGCACGCACTTAAAAAGAGGAAAAGAAAAACCTACACCCTCACATCACATCTTCGATTCATCGGCAAACACCACCGAACGTACTTCGTGAACACCTGTGTAATTCATGCATCATCTTTTCCCCTCGTCTGTGTCGTTTTCACACACTCAATAGCCCCCCCCCCCCTCCCCTGCTCCCTGGAGTACATTACTAAAAAACAAAGAACAAAAAGGAAAGAAACATTCGTCATCTGGTACTGCATGTAGTAGTACGTATTGTGTGGAGCGCTGTTTGGCTCAAGCGTGACATTTATTTTTCTTAATATGGTCTGTCCGCCGAAAAAACACCAGCGATGTTACCTTCAAATGCATGCATTTTATGCATGCACTTAGATCTACTTGTACTTTTCGCGCGCAAGTGCAGCTGCAAACACGAGAGAACGTGATCATCTACCAGTCAATCAGCCGGCCAAGGCAACGCGCCCGCGCGATCGGTTCAAATGTAACTCTTGTCCACCCAAAATTAATGTGGTCGAATGAGCTCCAGATGCAAGCGCGAGGATCAGCTGTCAACAGATCGATTTCACGAGCAGTGCCTGGGTTCAAGACGGGGCAACTTGAAAGCTCATGCGATCGGAGTTAGGGACTGGGGGTCGGAGAAACTGAACCGTGCTTTTGATTCAGCTCTTTTCGCAAGATTAGTTGGTTTATCAACATGCCCTCCCATTATCATTGTCGTGTACCACTCTGTAAAAACGTGCGCGACAAGTGCCCCAGGTTGACATTTCATACATTTCCGTCCGGATTACGACAGGCATAGAGTGTGGCCATCAAAGGGGACGAAGGGCCTTCTTTCCAAGTAACCGCAAACACGATAGTTTGAATCGAGCATTCCTGCCGAAGGATAATGTTTGCACCCGCCGGTTCTGTGAAAAAAAAACCACTTTTCGGAGGTTTAACAAGGGCGCTGCACCAAGCGTATTTCCCTTCCGGAAAGCTCCTGCTCAGCGCCCTTCACCAGCAGAACGAGCCAAAGAGCACCATACTCGCCAGGATGCAAGTACACAGGCGAAAGAAATCCCTTTGCGATAGTTTGGACCTGGCACAGAGACAGAGTCGTTGAGAAAGGAAATGAGTAAGTTGAACGTGCAAAACTTCCCATTGGAGGGGAAGGTGCAAGATATGAAGAATATGTGCCACTCTTTCCGCGTTCGAGTGTCTCTCATTAGACCGGAAGACATGAAGCACACTTCCTTTTTGTTTACACTGGTCTGACGTTGGAATTCCTCAATGTTTTGTGAAATCTCAATCACCGATCCGTCCAAAGAACAATATTCAGATCAGAAAGGCGACCGCTACCGTGACCGGTCAGTGACCTCCCAGGGCGGTTGTCAAGAACATCGAACGAGCAAGAAGCTCCTTTTTTGCCCGTAATAAGTCCAACGTGTTCCCGCAAACAATGGTCGTGCGAATGGAGCCACCGCAGTCTGCAAAGCACCACAAATCTCGCCTCCTTTTCCAATCAGTGATTTGGGTAAACTGTGGATGTCTAGCCATTCTAGTGTATGATTCTTTCGGTGTTCAGGAAGCTGCCTCGCAAGCCTCGAACCTTCTCTATTATGAATCCGTGAAATATGAGCTTCAAATACAGTAGACGGACCCAATAATTTCTCCAAAGGCCTCTAGGTCACTCTGTTTTGTTTCTTTTTTAGTTCTCCGAATGTTACCCAAAACTTTGTGTTTGAGTTCAAACGTATCGATTACAACGCAGCTCTTCACCCAAGGGTTCAGCTGTAGGCAAGTGCATATATTTCCCTAGCCTTGCGGAAGATACTGCAGCACACACCGAGCACCCTAGGTCAGCGGCTGGGCTTACAAAAAAACGAAGAAAAAGAAACAACAAAGCTACATCTTCACATCATAATATTATCTTGACACGCTCACCACGATCATGAACCTCCGAAGCACGTGTGTATTTCGTGCATCATCTTTTTACGTCTTCTGCGCTTATCTTCACACACTCATAATAATTTTGGCCCCCACCCCGACCCCTTCCCTAGACAACATCACTTTAAAGAGAAAAAAAACCTTTATAATTATACTGCGCTGCTGGTAGTCGAACGCTGATCGGCTCCAAAGGAGCATTTCTCTTCTAAACATGGTCAGACTAGTATTGCCGAAAAACACCAGCGACGTTACCTTCGTATGCATGCACGTACATGCACAAGTTCGCGCGCAAGCTGGGACTCAGTCGCAAACACCGAAAGGAAAGTGAGCATCTGCCAGTCGATCAGACGGCCAATGCAACGCGCCCACGCGATCGGCTCAAATGTAACTCTTTTCCATCTAAATTTGGTCGAGTGGGTTCCCGATGCAAGCGCGCGGACCAGCAGGGCGGTTGCCCACATGCCTTCCAGTAGGCGACTGGTAGCTTGCCGTAACCGCGACAGTCGTTTACAGGAACTGAGGCCCCAACCGGAGTAGAGGGCGGAAAGTTTTAGAGAGCTTCCGACTAGCCTGCGAAAGAATTTTCGAAATTCATCCACTCGTCCAAGTTCTTCCCGCCAAGCGTTGACAACATAAGAAAGGAAATCTTCAGCACTTGCGGGGACACTGGCACCAGCT
>JAOWAR010034018.1:0-13446 GCA_028571005.1 Clathrina lutea
ATGTCCAAAGGGCGCCCAGCCCAATGGAATCCCCTCCACCCTCGGAGAGGTCGAAGCCTGGCTAAGATATGAAAGGGTGCATCACTCTGGTGAGTGAGAAAGAAAGAAGTTCTAGGGAGAGATCGAGAGGACAAAATGACCATGGACGTCATAACGCGTAAGTCAACGGCAACCTTGACAGAGAGAGAGAGTGGGAAATTTGATTGTGGTCTAGTCAGAATTGGACTGTGCTAACTTCGGACCAGGACATGTAGCTCAGTTCGAAGAGCATTCACCCGGTAAGCGAAAGGTCCCCGGTTCAAATCCTGGAAGATCCATGGCCATTTTTTCCTCTCGATCTCTCCCTAGAACTTCTTTCTTTCTCACTCACCCAGAGTGACACTTCATTTAATATTTCAAAAAAATTCATGTCATATCTTTCCTTTTTCGGGCATTGGCTGTTCCAGCCACCCAGCGCTCGCCAATCCACATATGATCTCAACGCGGGCAAACTGACATACCGTCGTGGCCTGGGCTGCACAGAGAAAAACGAGAACTGCGGAGGTATCATCTCAGCGTCAGCCCACGGTTGGGCGGAATTTCCAGGCCACATTGTGTTTGCTGCTTCACAGGAGGGCGATGTGAGTCTCCATGGTTGCCAAAACAGAGTAGTGCACAGATTTTTCCATTTAAGTTGGAACCATTCTCCTGATACTTGGCAGTTAAGATGTTTATTCACACAGACACGAGGGAAGGCATGATCGAGGGAAGACAAAGATCGAAGCCAACTAGTAGGATGTTCATTTAACTAGCGGTGGTAAGGAACATTTTGGGGTGTACTGACAGTTACATCATCATGCAGCCGTCAAGACAGAATTGGCTACCATGTCGAAAGAAGACGGGCAGTCTTCTCTCGATGCACGCTAGCCATTCCTGTCTTTATGGCTGATGATGGTGTTCTGTGGCGAAGTGCTCTCTACCACTGCGAGATTTATCATCGGGCCTCATTGTTTACTTTTACTTTTGTCTTCCCTCACTGATATGAATAAACATTTGAAAAGATGTTGGAAGAAAACTAATGCTGTCTTTGCTTTGTTTGCCGGCATGTCATACTACCACATATTGATTATGAGAAAAGTGAGGAAGGACTAGAAGATGTTGACATATGAATGGGATCGAGGGGGAAAAAAGCATGGTGTCGGAATAATCTTAAGCTCGAACCGCGGCATCATCACCTTGCACAGTCGAAGTGATGCTATCTAAGCCGCTCTGCCACTGAACCGAGTATATGGCAGAGCGATCTAGATTGCGACACTCTGACTGTGCAAGGCAATGCTGCCCAAGGTTCGAGCCCACAATCAGTCCTGAACCCTTTTCTTTCTCTTCTTCTCTTAACAATAATTATTCATTGGGCTCCTTTACCGAATCCTTGAACCCAATGTTCATTCTTCTTTCCTTTCGCTGCCCGGCCTCCCCTTCAATGCTGTTCCTCCAGGCTTACTCCTCCCGTCTCTACGTCGTGTCAAAGAAAGATGGTGCCTGCAAAAGCGATATGCTGCCCTTCGACAACTCCTTTCCTGGTGCGTGCCAGGTGGAGTATCTTTTTGTGCACAAGGGGGAACTCTACATGGTGACAATTGGAGAGATGGTCTACAACGACCCACCTCTGGTGTGGAGGATCATAAAGAGGGATATCACTCAAACCCTCTTCTGTGGAGAAGGTCCCCAGCCTGCCACCAAGTCAGAGCCTGAGCTTGGGACAGTTGAGGAGGTCTATCTGACGGATGTCACACCCACCTCCGCTTCCGCCAAGTTTCAGGCCACCATTCACGGAGCCTTCTCGGGGCCTTGGAGACGCGACAGCTTGGTGATTTACCTAGATGAAGGTGTGCTGGTTCTGGCTGGTGGCGTGGCCTGCCAAAAACAGATGAAGACGCGCGTTGACGCCTACTGCGTCAACACGGGGAGGTCCTGGCAGTTAGATGACCTACCCAGTCCCATCGCGTGCGGCCAAGCGCTTGAGTGGCCTCAGCCGGGGTTTGTGCTCTTCACATCAGGTATAAAGAGCGTGATGAACCGCATCACACCTAAAAGTGACCTCCGCACATCCTGCGTGGCGCCAAGATCGACCAGGAAGAAGCAGTCCAACCAAAATTCAATGGAAAACTGCCTGTGGCTTCTGGCTCAAGAGGCCAACGATGCACTGTTTGTTTCCAGTGTGCGAGCAGACATCGAGGCTAACGCCAAAAGCATGAGTTGGAAGAAGCTGGCAACCTTGCCCCTTCCGTACTCCACCATAATACCGTTCAGAGTTGGCAACCCTGACCTCCATGTGCTCATTTCAGTTGGTGGCATCGAGAAACAGGAGGAGCAGAAGGACCTCCAACTGGTGACCAACACCAAGTCTTCCTACATCTTTTGCACGGCCTTCACCAACAACATTCTGGAAAACTGCGACGCCTATTCCAAGCGATTTCAGGCTAGGTAAGTCCAGACAGAAAATTCTTATTCTGAAATTTAAGGATGCATGCTAGTGTCGGCTGGCCCAAGCACAGGGCTTGAGTAGCGTCGGTACAGACTCTGTGACTGCGACACTACTGATGATCTTCGCTGTACGTGGCTGTAGCATGAGATGAGCTCCTTATGATCAGTTAATCACTACATTTTGGTGTGAGATTATCTCATAAAATGATTATTCTCCACTGGATAAAAAGAGAATAGGGTGTGTTCTTCAAGAGGAGCCCGGGTCACTTATGCTCAGTATGCCAAGAGAACGTTTGGATCATGTTTACACTGGTGAACGGTCAAACAAAGCCTGGGTATGAGTACTCTCCAAACACTGGTGAACGGTCAAACAAAACCTAGGTATGAGCACTCTCCAAACACTGGTGAACGGTCAAACAAAGCCTGGGTATGAGTACTCTCCAAACGGTTTTCCTTAGTCTGAACTTCGTATAATGCAGAGGCTGGAAATATTGTAGAGGGAAAGCCACGAAGCCGGATTGGTGTGCCGTATTCTTCTCAAACTCCCAGCAGAGGATTGGGCATGATCTGAGACCCTAAACAGCTGTGCAGCTCAATGTCCGGTCGAATTAACCACTTCAGGGTATGCGCTCGGTAAAGTATCCAAGGGCCAGGGGAAAACATTCGCGCTCCTTTCAGCTTGCAGAGGATCCTTGCTAGGGTAAAGTCGCTTTCGGCTTCAAGAAAATTCTACAGCACTCTGGTTTGTCTCCTCTCTACGTAGTTGTTCCTGTGAAGTAACCATGAAAATAATCTTGAAACGCGTGCTTGGCGGATGAAGCAAATGAAGAATTTGATCGCAAGTGGCAATTGTCAGTAAAAGAAAATGATCGTAAACATAAAAAAAAAAAAAAAAAAAAGACAACGAACAAGCACTGCCTGTCGGTTTAAATGTTCTATTGTTGCTGCTGTTTTTGCATGACGGCATTCCTGTCTTGAGACGTCCATACTACACGGATCCTGTCCTTCCCATCTAACATTTACGATAGTGTAAAAGAAGGCATGTCAAAATAACCCTATTGCCATTCCTGGCAGAAACTGTAATAGGCTCTTTCTCTCTCTCTCTCTATCTCTCTCTCTCTCTCTCTCTCTCTCTCTTCTAACCCAGGTTATGCCGAACACGCAGTTGACCTATTTTTCCTTAAATTGGTCTTTTTCTGCAGGCTGGTCACTGCAGAGAAGAGGGCGACCGTCGAATCAGTCTACAGCCTGATGGAAGAGAGAGTGGTTGACCAATTTACTGTTGATGAAGGCTACAGTGTTGGCGAGTACAAACGGCTGTTTGGCCGGTTTGTTGCACAGATAGACACCGGTGAGATGGTGGATGAAGCAGGCGCTGGCCAGCTTCAGCCGACCCTGAACGAACGCAAACGCTTGCGGTCATCTGTTTGGGAAGTCGAAATGCCTGGCAAGCTGGAAGATCAGATTTCAATGCGCGCAGCACTCCTGGGCTGGTCAAAGATCAACTACCACATCAACGTGATGAAAAGTGTCTCTCAGGCTGTGTTCTCGCGCTGCGGAAAGGAAGTCTACCTTTTCGGGCCTAAACTCCTTCCGTCTGCCATCTGTCCGATTGAGAAGATCCAGTTTACAGAGAGTTCATTGGAGGCCGAAAGCAGCGAAAGGAGTGCAAACAGGAAGGGCAAATTGTTCGGAGAAAAGCACGGGGACGGCATCCATCTGAGGATCCTTACCATAAACGGACCAGATGTTGAAAACGTCTTGTTCCCCCATCAAAGCCACCCCCAGCGGAGCCAACTCACCGAAACCTTGAACAAAGCAGCGATGAATCCATCGGATGATGGTCCGGAGAAGGATGGGAGGGACAAGGAGGATGCAGGCAAAGGGGAAAATGCCGTCACAACAATCAAACGAGAAGGCAAGGACTCTGGCAGAGATGAGAAGAAAGTCAAGGGCAGTGGGCTGCATGCTGGTGAAGAAAAGCTAGTCACCCACTCCTCTTTTGCTATCGGTCTCAATGACCAAAGAAAGCAAGACAACAGCAAAGCACAAGTCCCCAGCGATGATCAAGGCCAGCACAAGTCTGAGATAGAGACCTGATCTTTCACACAAAGTTACACAGCAAAAAAATGACGTGAGCCCGTATAGCAAATATGGCATTACCATAGTGATAAGCACCAACTAAGACAAGCATCTGCCAACACCAAAAAAATTACACCTTTAATCCCTCTTCTATTTGAAACTCCTCTCAGTTACAATCAACCAACCTTTGAAGGACATTCCCTTTTCCAGTTGCTCTAGAATATCAAAATTGGCGTCCGATGAGCCTTTCTTCGTGTTTTTTCTTTTTGCCTGTTGCTATCTCAGATACTCATTAGGTTGTTTTTTCTTTCCTTGTTTGTGAAAAGTGTTTCTTTCGATAGCTTACCTCATCCACCAACAGCTGGATTGCAGATACTGTAGTCGTTCAATACCTCATACCCAAGCACTTTTCGCAGTTTCCAAGTTCTCGACGTATTGTGACTCAAAAAATTCATCTTTTCCTACAACCTGATTGTCATTCAACCCAATATAAATTTTGGTAAAGATTAATATGGGTGGCTTCTTATCAACTCTGAAAACTACAAAGACTAATTGTGTACCAAAACTGGCATGAATACAGTACACCGATGGATTCCTTAGGCATGTGGATTGTTCACATCATGCAAAAAAAAAAAATGCTATCCAAGGTCCAATAGAAAATATGGAAATAAATAGACGCACTTTAACACACGGGGAGGGACAGGCAAAGAACATTGGAAGGCCACGGAGATGTACAGTGTACCAGTCTCTGCTCATCAACCTCCACGTCGAATTCTGGTGTAATGGCCATCACGGGCAGCGGACATTGACATCACGACCCCTTCTGTGGGATCCGCCAATCTGATCCCCACCTTCTTGGAGCAGCCAACCAAGAACGGAATCACGAGCATCTACATGTATATCTGTAACCATGGTAACCATTTAACCAGTAAAGACCCAGATTGAAATGCGCGAATGCCCAAAATCCATGCGCCATTTTTCTGGCACTTGGTGCAGCGCCAGCTTCCGGGCTTGGCGTGTCGCTGGTATTATAATATAGTTAGGTTTACCACGCGCGGGGCCTGGCCTCTGGTTGCCAACCGAGTGAATTCGGAATTCGAAAGGATGCTGTCTACCACACGTGATCTTCAGACAAAAGAGAGGATTAGTGAATCGTCAACGTGATCGAAACGAAATGGGGGGGTGCGGATCGGTCCGGGATCGAGGAATTGTTCATCGGGTGCTCAATTATTTCGTTTGGCCATTCCGGCCGACCAGGACTCCACCACGAAACGAAATGCGGCCAGCGCGCGCATGTGGTAACACGAGGAGCAAGATTGGCGTGGAAATCAAAACCTAGACTGACAGGACGTGAGAAAGGAAAGCTCTTCCCTTCAAAAAAGGAAGAATATGGCTCAGAAAACCCTTCTGTCTCATAGTGATCCCATCACGTCAAGTGTCTTTTGCTATGCGTCTCGCCCTCAAACAGACACGTTGGCAGCTGACTGCCCATGTAGCCAGTCCTCTAGTTTCTTTTGTTGGAGAAAGGACTGGCATTGAGCAAGGACGCTAAAGACTGCAGGGCAGTGCATGTTCTTACCGTCGACTGCTCAATGTCAAGTCTGGGTCAAAGACGGACATTTCAGTCATCGTCAAGGGCAAGAAGCAAAAGTGCAAGCTCCTCCTGGTCGCGTCCGCCAGCGTCCATGGCGAGAAGGTCATTTCTATTTCACTTTGTCTTGTTTTATTTTATTATTGTTGTTTGAATGATTGCCCAAACAGGACCGGGGTCCTGGTCGAGGTGGTCTCCTTGAACTCAAGTGACGAATGGCAAAGGAGCGAGAAGCATCCACGGTAAAACAGTTCAGGTCAGAGAAATCGATTAAAATGGCGGTCGAAAGCAGACTCGCCTCTTATGCCATAATTTCTTGAACGTTGGCGAACTTGTTCAAACTCACGCGCCATTTTCCACCGTAGGCTTCGCACTTCGAGGCCTGGCTCCCGTTCAAGTTCACGGACGCGTCAACGAAATGCTAATCCTATCGCTAAAAGAAAAAATACCACATGAAAGGCCAACGAAATCATTTCGTTACGAACCGTTGGCGATTCACTAATCCTCTCTAGTTTCGCACGTTGGTCGGTCCATATATGCGTTTGTTCGCACAAAGACCCGTTTAGATCGCAACTCTCCCGGGCTTGGATCTGACAAGGAAACACCATTTCTTGCTCTTTTTTTTCCATTTAGGCTTTATTTTAGTGAAAACACCTCAAAATATCCTTAATGGAGAACCCGTTGAAAACACCTTTGGAAGTCACACGGCGGTAGGGTGCTGCTCCCGGGCTGACTCGGAGAGACGAGAGAAACATTCTCGATAGCCAGCCAGCCAATGAATGGTGGCAACATTCTGCCCTAGCCTTCTTTGGGCTAAAACGATCAGTGGGAGTCGCTACATTAAGTTTGTGAAGAGAATTTTCTACATGACTGTGTGTTCCGTTGCCAGGTGAAGTGGTCTACAGGATCGGCCAATGTGACATTAAAACTGTGTCGATTCCTATTTCGACATCGCGCCAGCTGTGAGAAAGAGAATGGCTTGCGGAACTGATGTCCAAAGTTGACCATAATTCCCTTCACCCCCAACAAATGCCTTGCGAGTGTCGTCTGTAGCTTGAACGTGGGCAACAATCCAGAGACAAACCGAAGTGGACATATTTCTGGTTTGTTTTTGCTGTTGTTGTTGTTGTTGTTGTTCTTTTTGTTGTTGTTGTTTGAACTTTCCAACACTATCCGAGCGCACTCACTGCTGTAACCGCGCGCAGATTTTACGAGCCAGCCAGAACATTATTCAACACGCATTGAGCTTGGGAGCCTCGACGTGATATATTCCAGGGTGACGAAGTCGCCCACATGGAAGGCCAGAGGCGGGTTTACAACCTTGTTTGACTGTACACGTCCTATTGTTCTAACAAAAAGACTCGAGAACGTTCCTTTCACCGACGATCTACGTCACCGCGTTAAAGAACGGCGCCCGACAAAACGGAGAGGCAGTGCTCCACCCAAACGGGTCAACTGAATAGCTGGCGCGAGCTGCCACTCCGAATGAGTCGCAGCAGCCGAAAAGTTCACGAGACTGAGAGAGAGAGAGAGAGAGAGAGAGAGAGAGAGAGAGAGAGAGAAAGAGAGAGAGAGAAACAGAGACAGAGACAGAGAAAGAACGGATCAGTTGACCGCGCGGACAAATCAGTCGGTAGAGCTTTGGAACAGACTTCCATCGACCGGGGTTAGATTCCCGGTTTGTCCATCAAGATCTGTCCTCTCCTTCTTTCTTCCTTTCTCTCCCCCATGTTCGTGGAAGTAGGTGTGATTGATTTGGATCAAGTGATAGCTCGCGTGAAAGCGCAAGGTCACTTTCCTTGAAAACGGGGCATGTGGGAGTTTACGGTCTAATTTCCGCCAACACTGAAACAAACCTTCCAGGACTGCACCTAGCACCTCTGCACTTCCGAAAGAGCGATGACAATACCTTCTTTTGTCCGGGCGAGGAGGCGTCCTCAACAAACTTTACCCCAGAGGAGATCTGAAACGTTCACCTAGAGGTTTTCCAAGCTCATAGGGAACCGCAAAGCCATGGCCGATGGGCAATCACGTGACCGATACAGATCAAACCTTGAACTATGCGACCACATTCCGACAGCAGAACATTTTACGGAGCTCGTAGACCTACTTCGTGCCACGATCGACCGCCTAAGGCCAACAGTTGCCGACTTTCTGGCCGGGGTTATTTCAACTCTTTTCACGGTGATTTTCCTCTTTCTGTATTCCTCTCCCGCTTCTGAGCTTTTCAATTTGGAAAAAGAAAGCTGTTTCTTTAGTTTAATTGTGGAAGCTAACCGTGGAAAGCAAATTCATGTCAAGTTCCCCTACCATTATCACCGGAAATTTTGGAACTCCCAAAATTCATCCACAGGCTAGAAAGTTGGCACCGGTTGACCTGAGGGGGATTCGGTTTATTTCCTCCATACGGTCACATCTCCTTCTCCAACATGACAGGTGTCACCCATGATATCGTCAAAAAAAAAAAAAAAAACTTTTCTTGTCAGGTGCTGGCCGTCGGCACTCGGCAGTGAGTACTGTTGACTGTACTTCGAAGCGTCGCGGTACCGCAAAAGAGGTCAAGCGTGCCTGGCCAGGATTACCGACCAAACCCTGTATGCACGTCAACAACGGCACCAGTGAGAGTATGCCTTCGACTGTTCTGTTCCATTTCGTAGAGAGATGCCAAACCAACGAGCAAAGCTTTCGCCGCAGGTTCGAGTTCCCGTCTCGGCACGGAATATGAGCGCTGTCTCTCGGGCTTATTGCGGGCACTGGTCTGTCTTGCAATCAAAGTTCCAACACTAATGTCCTCTCCGTGCCGCCGAGCAGTAGGAAGGAGCCGCCCACCTCCTCGGAGAAAACAAAAACTCAAACCTACTCAAAGCAGCCCTATCCTTTCTTACATGGGCCGACTTTCAAACGTCAGCGCAGGAAACACTGCGCACGAACTAACTGCTTCCGCTGATTGTCTTGAAAATCGCAGTGCATATATTAACAAGATTGGCCACGGTCTGACGCAGGCGTACAGGAAAGCCATCCAGTCTTGAGCTAGCGCTTTGATCTGCGCTGCATCAAGCCGTGTCATAATAGACGGATGCATACTTGGCAAAACAGCAGCGTGGAACGTGGTGCAGCTGGTGTCGGCAAAAGCTGAAACATTTTACATTTTTCGAGGAATCATTCAAGTGATTCAAGTGCTTTGCAGAATTTACACGCCAAAATACACCAAGCTGATGAAACGAATCAGAAATTCCCCCGCGGGTAGACCAAGGCTCACCGAGACTCGCCCCTTCAGAGGGATTGCGGCCCTCTCCGATGCATTCACCTACCACACGAATCCCTCGTCGATCCAGGGTCTGCTCGCGAGTTACTCTCTCTGAACCAGGCCATCACGTGCTCGATCGATTACCTTCTCGGCCCACGCCAAAACTTCACCAGATTTGCCGGTAAAGTGATTGAACAGGTTGCCACAAACGCTAATCCGTTACCTCCGCAGGGCGAATACCCTTTTGCCCAGCGGTTGACTTGCACTTGGGATTTCACGACTCCACTGCCAGTCCTCAAGGACCGAAAAGACACGCCAGTGAAAATGCTCTACTAGGCTGAGTTCTGCTATAAAAAGCCGACGCACTGTGTCACTCATCTGCATGCAATGTTCTTTTGACGAGAAAAAGGACCAACCCGAGTTTGTTAAATTTGACATCAGAGATAATGGATACGTCCTGTCTTGTTTTTGTGGCGTTCGTTGGACTGGCCGGTATCATGCGTCCCCTGGCAGGAGCGGATGTTCCGACTTCAATATTGTTTGATAAGTCTTCCGGAAGCTATTCTTTGTTCGTAAAAGTCCAAGGCTCTCAAACTGTGGCGAGCTCCTACCATGGGGCGGAGTTTCTCCAACATCTCCAAGCGGTGATGAGCAAGTCGTCTCACCTTCTCTACAGAGCTACCAGGCAACACGCACACATAGGCCAGGTGACTTTCTTTCTCCCTGATGACTGGGTGTTTGAAAGCGAAGTGGAGTGCGCGGTCTGCGAGGACTGCGACGATTTTGCGAGAATTCACATCATGCCGAAACGCGGAGAGGGAAGCGATCTCGAGCGGGCAATGGTCCAGGACGTGAGAGGATGTGGGGAGGAAGCGGGGGGACCCATGCAGCTTCCGTACCAGTTGATGAGCAAGAAAGGAAGAGTGAGTTTCTCGCGGTCATTTAGTATTGCAGTCCCTACCAGAGTACACCTGCCAGTGTCTTTCTCTCCCTATCCCTCCCCCTCAGCTCCTCCTTCCACCCCCTCCTCAACCTTCCATTCCCCTTGGAATATTTTTTTAAAAAAAAAGGTCACACGTTGCTTCTTCTTCACTAAATTCGGTCTGTACTATAGAAGCAGGTGACTCATGGCGTGTCTGATGAAAACTCCACTGGAAAGCGGTTTCGGTGTGCTGTGTGGTCTTCGTTTCGAAAGGATATCCGTTTATAAAAGAAAACTAACGTTTTGGAGTGGAAGCAAACTCGGTCTGCCCAAACTACATGTTTCCCAGTAAAGTTTCCTTACGATACATTTCACCATCAACTTCTCCTTCTTAAAGAATTTGATAGAGTATCGGCTCAAGTCGAGTATGAAATTCTTGAACTCAGGAGGTTGTTGTTTCCTACTCACCACAAGAGCACGGCCAGGTCTAACCCGCAGTTCTTTTCTTCAAGGTACCAGCGAAGGTTTTCGTTCACGAGTTCGCTCACCTTCGTTACGGAGTGTTCGACGAGTACGCAGAGCAGGACAGCTCTCCTCTGTGTGCAAGGCAAACAGAGGGAGCTACAGCGTCCATCATGGCTGACGTCGACACGGAAAAAGTGAGTCTGGGAGACAGTGATACCTGGTACAAACGATCGAACGCACAACCGTGAGGAACATGCGCCCCTGTATGCGAGAATGCTGGCCTGAGAGTAATCTTGATGGAATGAGACAACGCTTCATGCAAGTAGATGATAATTAGCAGTCTTTACAAGTATGTGAGGCAATTCTTCATGTCCAACTTGTAGCATGAATACAGAAATCATATCGCCTGTGTTTGTACCATCTTCTGGCAGGTGGTTGACTTCTGTGACAACTCGGGCCATCCGTCAAGGCAGCACAGTCCGACAGCCAACACCATGCAGAACCTTCGCTGTTCAAATCAGAGTGTGTGGGAAGTCATTCGTCAACACGATGACTTTTCAGACTTTGTGGAGCCTGCATCACCGAGAAAACGCGTTAAACGGGACAGTGAACTGCAGCCAACGTTCAAGGTGAGTCAACACAGGAAGAGGAATCTTGAATTGAGGTGGCTTCGATCGCTTCTCTCCAAGCTTTGCCTTGTGTATAGCTGCTTCCACAAAAGTATGTGTGTAATTCCTTTTTCTTCCAGTTTGTTCGACGCTGTGCAGGCGAGTCTGTGGTCTTCGTCATTGACAAGTCGCTACAGCAATCACCTCGTGTGCAGCGTACCATTAGAAAAGGAGTTCGAATGTACATAACAAAGTTTACAACTTACTTCTCAAATGCAGCTTTACTCACATTTGGAGGACACAAAGTCACTGGAAAACCGGTACGATTGGTGACTACAAACACAAGCGGACAGAAAACTATTCGGACAAAGCTGTCAGCTGCCTTTCGAAAGCCATCAGACGCACGTGACCTGCATACAGCTTTGGATCTGGCCTTGAAAGTGGCAAGTTCTGCAGCACCTCCTTTTGCTACCAAGTCGATAATTGTCCTTGCTAACTCGGCACAGAGCAACACAGCAAGCCGGTGCAGAACTCTCCAACTGACATCACGATACAAAAAAGCGATTCCTGTGCATGTTTTGGCATTTTCAAGCTTGACACAACCTCTGGAGCAGTGTTCAAGGAACAGTGGAGGAAAGTACTACCAGAACACTGGAAAAGCGGCAAGTATCCATGAAGAGAGTTGACAGAGAAAGAAAGAGAGAGGGAGGGAGAGGGAGAGAGAGAGAGAGAGAGAGAGAGAGAGGGGGAGGGAGAGGGAGAGGGAGAGAGAAAAGGATAGAGACAGACAGAGAAAGAGAGAGAGGGAGGAGAGGAACAGGGAGAGAGAGAAAGAGAGAGAGAGAGAGAGAGAGAGAGAGAGAGAGAGAGAGAGAGAGAGAGAGGGGCGGAGAGAGAGAAAGTTAGGGAGGGGAGAGAATTAATCATGAAACAAGGATCAAATGGTTTGCGATTGGGCTTTTACTGAGAATAAAATCAATAATGGGGTGATGCTTCCCGTAGCTACCCTGTCAACTCTGTTCTAGTAAACTTACCAGTATATGTTGAAACGTCTTTTCATGAAAGTTGCAATCAACTCCCAAAATGCTTCATTTAACACAGTGCATCAAAGCAACAAACTCCACAATCACGGCCATTTCCTCTGGGAGTTCTTGCAGCCTTCATCTCAGAACGTCAGAAGACCAGGCCTGAAGAAAAGAAACAATCCCAGTATTCAGACCCAAAACAGCTTAGCATGTTCCTGTCCAATTCAATTCTGTTCATGCAGACATTTGTGAGAGACAAACTTTCTTTGCTGGGCCATCAACAAAGGCACACTCTTTTCACAAAGATCCAGAACCTGTCCAGGCTCAGGAACCCAAGAAATGGTCTTTTGTTCGGCAATGTTGAAAAACAAGTCCACCAATCCTGCTCCACATGGTCCTCATTGAGATTTGTTGTTCACTCAGCGACCTGGCTGCAGAGACGAAGTTTGTCGAAGGTGTGCAGGAGAATCAAGTTGGTCATTGAGCAAGCAGAAGGGACAAAGAAGGAAGAGTCTTTCCAATTTCTCCACAGCAGGTGGTATGACTGGATGACAACAGCGCTCCATCCTGAAAGTGTGTGCACAGTTGATGTATGTAACACTCGAAACATATTCGAAGTAAGCTCACTGTACTGTGTGTTTCCCTGAACCATTGTCCAGTGTGATCTGGCAATGAGTGTTGGAGGTTTAAAGTGCCAGTGTTATCTAGCAGATGATTGCTGTCAATCCAAGTTTCTTTCAGTTGCTCACTTACTGAAAGAGAAAGGGGAGGGCACAGGAAGAGGCTCAGACCTGCCATATCATCATCTAACGAAATTACCATCTAACGACATCATCATCCAGTGATATCATCATCCAGGCATGTACCTCGACTGTACACAGCCGTTCCAGGAGGGGGAAGAGAGAATGATGGTGAATTCAAAAAACACTGTTACTTTATACCTGCATTACTCCAAGTGACTGTGTGAAGGTGAGAAAGGTGGCAAAGGTGACAACAGTAGCATGACTCAAAACTAACAACCAGGTGTGACTCAGTGAGAACAA
>JAOWAR010034129.1:0-13441 GCA_028571005.1 Clathrina lutea
ATGGAGAGGGAGAAGGAAAAGAGAGAGAGAACAGAAGTGAGAGTAAGGGGAGACGGGGAGAGAGAGAGAGAGAGAGAGAGAGAGAAGAGAGAGAAAGGGGCGGAGTGAGGAATGGAAAGAGACAGAGATGGAGAGGGAAGGAAGGAAGAGAGAGAGAGGGGAAGGAGGGGAGAGTCAGAAAGGAAGAGAGGGAGAGTGAATGGGAGAGTACTTTTTGTGCTCACAGTTAGATGCATCGATGGGTTGAGAGAATTGTCTGACAGAGAGAAAAGAGAATAATGGCTCATACAATAAGGGAGTAAGAATGAAGAGTTCGTTGGGTTGCATTCATGGGAGAAAGTGATCAAATGAGTTGATTTTTAGATGGGATTTGGGTTTGTAATCTCAGTAGGTATTTGAGTAGGTGGCTTTTGAAAGTACTGAAAGTTATTTCGCTGTCCTGTGTTGTTTGTTTCAACCACAGGTGACATATCACACCAACAATCCAGAAGCTCCAGCTGTTTTTTATCAATGTGCCGACATCGAAATCGTTCGGCCATGAAGGCTTAACACATGACTTGCTGCCAGCCCTTCATGTGTTACAACATTACATGTATCATCGCTAACTTTTATATCTTGTATTCTTTGCGGAGACCAATAATCTTCTAGGTTTCAAAGGTGCAAGCTTTACAAGCCTTTCAAATTTTCAACTATTTTCTGCTGCTCCTTTTTGATTACTGTAGCTCCCACTTTTTGCAACAATTACTGGCGCATGCACCTCTGCGCATTCATAGTTTGCCATCGAAAGACAGCGCTCTTGAAGTGTTTGTTGAATCCTGCTCTAAGTTCCTTTATTAAGACCTACCCTTTTTAGCATTCCATTCTGATTGCTTTGATTACAACAGGCTGGCGCAGAAGTAGGTGCTATTGTGTGGTAAAGGTGACAGGGGAAGTTCCTTTTCCGTGATACTCTTTCTCTTCATGTTGTTGTCTGGCACAGTGGGGTGGTGCATACCGTAGCATAATAGGTTGAAGTTGTTAACCATTACTTGCTCTGAAGCATTGCACGTGTTTAAGCGCTAGCTCTCACCACGACGGCGTGTTTGTTTTGATACGAGACCGGCAATGCAACGCTCATCAACACAATCAGCTTTCGGAACACTGTGACTTTCAATGAGAGGATGCTGAGCACGTTGTCTGGAAACAGGTCCGAACGTCGGCCTCGGTTGATTTGACGATGATGGGAAAACGTTTTCACGCACCGTCTCTCTTCCTCGTCGCCTCCGTATTCCTGACTTTCCCTGGCTCTTGTTCATGAGACGATAGCCGAGAATTAGCCGGTCGCTAATTGCAAAGCTTTCAGTCGTGTTCGGGCTTTGTCTTTCCTGCCAACTAAATGCAGAATCCACGGTTAACTCTCTACATTATACGCAATGCTTCCTTTACTACTTTGCAAAATGATGTTACACATCTCTATTTGCGATTCGTGCGGGGTGCGGGGTTTAGTCCGCGGTTGGCGTCGACAGCTGGGGAACTTATAATTAGGCAATTCAAATAATTCCTGTACGAGGTAGGTTTTGTCTCCCAGGGGAGGAGGAATGTTTTGCTCTAGGGATCAACATTTCATCCGCCATCTGATTACGGAAAGCCGACCGCGACAGCCTAATACACTGATGGCATCCAACAGTAGTTGCGCATGGACGTCTCCTTTTCGGGACCTCTCTCTTACCTGCGATTTCTGGAACGAACTGCCGCTTCTCCAGCTGAGCAAGGGTTCAGGTCGATCCGCTTGGCTCAAGGCCATGAGCTTAATGTGCCCTGGGGGTGGTAAGACTAAGTTTTGAAGAAGCTGTAAAGAAACCGTTTTCCATCGCAAGCATGCCAATCCCGTGCATGGTGGAAGAACGCACCCGGAGGCACATCGTCGAAAAACGTCTCGCCACGAGGCAATGGCAATGAGGTATGAAGCGGGTAGTCGGTGGAGTCTGGAACAAAAGAAGCGGGCCGGCCTACAACGATGGCAAGCAAAGATCAGGCCACGACGTCGTGATCACGAATATGACGTGTACTGGCCGTGGCCTGGGGCGATCAGAGCCGCTGAACTAAGCTTAGGGCATAAAACGGAGCATTCCGGCACCGTCTTCAAAATCGTTCCCGATTAGTTTTGCTAAAACTAACTGCCAGAAACGAAAATACCTACTTCGAAGTCTATTCGAACCAAGGCTGTCTGGGCCAGCGCAGGAAGGTGGGCTTTAGTTCGGCGCATACACGGCAGGCGCACGGTCGGCGCACGCTACTTTACTCACCGCTGAGTCACCGCTTGCAGCTGTTCGCTCGGACACGCAAACTATTGAGGTTCTGGATCAAGCCTCTCGAGTGCATTGTGGCAACCATCTTTGACTGTTCGTGGCTTGACGTCGATTCAACTGAAAAAGAGCATGGGGAATCCAGCAATCGCCTGGAATTTGTAGGAACGAAGGTATAGCCTGCCGCCGTTGCCAGCGTTTTGAGTACTGCCTCAAGCTGCGGAGCGAGTTAACGGCGTGCACTGCCACACGTCACACGCAATGTTGCACTCGTCTGGCTACAAGATATTGACAGACGTTCATACGCATGCTCCAGTGGAGAAACGTGGCGCACAAGTGGAGGGTGTGCGAGTATAGGAACGTTTTCGCGAGAGTCGTGGATTCGTTGCCCTGCGGGTTGTGCTCAAAACGACTTGCCGCTGGCTTGCCGATCAAGGAAACGCTAGCTGCTCACTGAATTGTCGTGACAAGTGCGTACGTGCCGAAGCGGACCACACATTTTCCACTCCTTCACGAGTTAGTTGGAGTTAGCCGCTAATTTCAAACCGAACACGCCAAAGGCTGCCAAGCCCTCAACCGAGAAGGAAAGCGAGAAATCGGTCGTGCCTGGTCGATAGGAAGACAGCCGTGCCGGTGCTGTAGGGCGCTCTCCTCTCCTAACCACTATAGCTCCCCTTGCCTTATTGAAGGTCAGTTTACAATTTTTGACGCTGGTTTAGGACCTAAGCCCTCACTCTCGATACCTTTGCTTTCAGGTGGCACACTCTGTCTGCAAAGTTCGTCAATAGTCAAGGAGGCGACGTCAGTGAGGTTATCTTCAGTGTTTGAGGCGTGCCTGTTGGCGTGGCGAGGTGAGCATACTAAGGCGAAGTTGCCATGCTTGAGCAGAGCACCAGCACAATCCCGGGAAGACCAGGCGGATTCACGATCGGCGGCAAGGGAAGCGGACACGCTTGGATCTCTCTTAAAGCAGAAGGTCGTAGAGAAATCTCTTGGCCATGGCTTCAACATGCTCAAAGTTACTCGTTAGGGCACAACCAAGTTTTGTGGGTGATGGGCGGAATGATACAGTCTAGGTTTCCTTCGTAACACTTCTCTGAGTTTTCCTTTCGTCAAGCAAGCTTGTACTGCTGACCACGACTGTGGCAAGTCTTTGTGGACGCATTAGACACACTTTTGAATCCTGTCTCTTATATTTGAAATGCCGCGCCATACGACACACCACTCAGCCAGTTTACATTGTGTACTTGGATGAGCGTGGTGAAGATTTCGCTTCGCAGCTATGTCGATAGCCTACGTAAATCTACCATCTTTTCGCGCTGCGGAGCTGGACATGGAAGTGGCTTTCCGTACGTTTTTATAATATAATATTATTTGGGGCTGCAAGCCTTTGACTGATGACGGCTGGGTTTCTCCTTGTTACGTAAAGTCACCAAACCTTCCGATAATCTCAGCTGCCCAGAGATTCTCTGTTTTGAATGCGACGGCATATGTTAGCGGAGTGAGTAATGAAAACGTCGAACTATTTTTAAATCGGTCGTTTGCGAGCATAAAGAGTTTCAAAAATGTATTTGGCCAGATGATCGTAGGTCGGTCTTCAAGACTCGTCAGGTCGGAACTGGTTGTTAAGTCCGAGCTTGGAGATCGAGAGGAAAACGGTTATTCCATCTAGGGTCTTGGATTTTCTTGAACAACCAATGCTACAACCAATGTTACAACCAATGTTACAACCAATGAGGAAGAGAAATGTTTATTCGTGGCATGCCATATTGCAGAAGCTTCCGAGCCTGCGGTGTTTTGAAAATTTAGACCAGACAAGGCGTTTGTTTATGCAGTTTTCCCTGCCTATAGCTCAAACTCTTCTCGAATGTTCCACCTCCAGGTGTCTGAGTGTATCTCTGTGACGTCTGAGTGCAATCTCCTCCGGCCCGCCACTCACATTCTGTCCAAAACTGTCAAATCGAGGTCAACCAAGTCCCTCTTCTTTGCTTGCAATTGCTTACGGTTGTCTGAAACGATCTTCCCAAGCAAATTCAAGACATCAAAAACACACCCTGCCCAGGTTAAGGCATCCTGAGAAAATATGTGAGCCAACTTCAAAGTGGAACGCTTACAACCTTCAAATCCCTGGACATAGTCCAATAATTAATTTCTTGCAGTCATTTGCAGCCCTCATACACCTTGCTAACTTTGAAGTCGAGCGTTTGTACACAGAGCTTTTCTATATTCTGTTAGGGGGACTAACAGGTAATCCCTTGACGCACTTTTCTCTGTTTGGGGGAACTTCGAACAAAATCTTCATCAAAGTAGTGAGAGTTCTTCTTTTCAAACAGTTCTTGTAAAATGTGATCTTGACATAAATGCAATAATTTTAAAGCTAAAACGGGTCTATTTTTCAGTTCTGATCATAGTACTGTCAGAATATTCCCTGCTTGAAAACTCCACATGTTCAATTTTATTCTGCTGTAGAGTATTTCAGACTATTTCTAGATTATTTCTGATTACGTCCTGGAAACGTTTCAGTACCGCAGTAAATCACTTCATAGTACGCCAAAGTATGTTTGACTATTCGATGCTTTCAACAATAATCAGGAATCATCAGGAATGGGGGAGTCCCCCCCCCCGTTTCCGAACGCTCTTCAGCTCCTGAGAATGGGATTATTTTATTCAAGAAAAGTCAGGAGTTTAAAACGCTCAGCACTGGGGAGTAATCAGACGGACCGAGAAGCTGAAAATGCGCTCTATCCTCTATCAAGCACCATCAGAAGTTTCAAACTCCCAGATACTGGGAATTCTCAGACAAAATTAACTGCTAAAATACGCAGAACTTTGCCATATTCAAGCCATAAACAGGTGTTATGATAGCGCACTGCCCAGGAATTATCTGATGCACCCCTATGATGTGTACAGTCGTCATTTTTAACATAAGAGCTGTACATTGTACCACAGGTAAGCACGCAACCAAAAATGGATGCAGACAGGATTGAGGATGGGCGTAGGTTGGGTTAGCGCCGCAAAATCCCACACCAGAATACCTGTGAAAGACCTGTGTTGAGGACATCACGAGACAACTGAAACGGGCTTCAGTTTTAGGAAAGAGAGAAAGGTAATGCCTTCCGTCCGTGAAAAGCTTTATCGAATTTGCTGACCCCACCCCAACCCCACACCACCATGGTAAGCCAATTAGGAACGTTAGTCCCACAATGCTTTCAAGTGGATGTGAACTGTGCTGAAAGGTGTTCTTTTACTGTTATGCTAAAGCCTGGCACGTCTGGTGGGTCAAGTAGCCACTACCGTAGCTAATATCTAAATATACTTGGAATGGTTACCATAAGAAGGAATATAACTGAGTGCCAATCTGGCAAACTATCTTCTCCCTCCTGGCTCACCACACTACAAACCAAATTATACGCGGAGCGGTGTAGGGTAGGTAGGTGTGAAGCTAGTTTTCATCTGATGGTGTTGCTTTGATGCCCGACATGACAATCCTCTCACTTTTTGACTTTAGTCGCTTCGCATCCTGAAGTTGCGTAAACCTTCGCTTGAGAAATTTCATCGGGAGCAGCACGGACAACTAGCTCAGCCAACTCATCATGGGATTAATCGTTGTTGTCATCCTCCTTGTGGTGGTTATCCTCATCTTTTTCGCCATGGCCGCAATCTACATCAGCCTTTCGGAGGATTCAGAGCGCTCGCCCAAGAAAGACATCGACATCGGGTCATCGCTGGTCACGTCTGCGGTTCTCATGGTTGGTGGCCGCGCGAGCGGCGAATGTGACATCGAAAGCATCGCCATGTCGGACTGTCCAAGGTAACGGTGAAGAGCGACAAATTTCAACACTCGATATATCGGTGCGAGACAATAATCAAGTTCAATCACGAAATCAAGGAACTAAACTTCAAGCGAAGATGTTCAAATTCTAATTCAGACAGCCGCGCCCACACCTGTCAGACAGTAGTCACAAAGCAGTTTAAAACGGCTGTCGATTTGTTTACCTGCTCACTGCTAATAATGATGGCGAAAGCCACAGCGCAGAGTTTCATGGTTATACGAAATTAATCGATGTACCCGAGACTTACCTCTATTGCTACTTGTTATGTTTAACCTTGCTATGATAACACCAAATAAACTCGCGTTTGTCCAGGTTGATCCCTTACAATAATTCTCTGTCTTTGTGATTGGCTACATTCCATTCTGGTTTTTTTTTCCTACTGGATCGTTTCTTTGATCAGCAGAATTACTTCTTCAATATAATATCGCCGTCTTGATGAGCTGCCTCTTGATTAACCCATTATTCCCACAAAGAACTTTGGAAGATATGGTTGTCTACCTCACTCTCGTTTGTAACGCTCTTTGGATGACTACAGAAATGTGACTGCTTGATGATACTACATTCACAATTGTTTATACCACGGGCAAATAAAACACTGGCGGAGGTATTGCTTCCTTCTTTGTCTTTGAATTCCGTCAATTTTAGGCTTACTGATGATGGTCCGCTGTACATGTGTGCGTTTTATTTCTGGTTGAAAATTATGTAGTGGATTGGGAGGCACTGAGACACAGTTCTTTACCTAGCATCTAACTGTATTCCCCAACCGATTGGATCATCCTGACAGACTAAGTGTCGTAAACGGTTTTCAGTCCTCTGGAGCCATGTGACTCAGCCTTACACCAAAGCGAGATCGTGAGAGCAATGCAAAATGTTGGAGGCAAATCGAACAAAAATCGCGCCAGATCATCCCAAGACAAGGAATACTTCGCTCCATCAGAAATTGGAGGCCGGGTTGGCCTCGAACAATCGCTGCCTGGCACTGAAGCACGACGCACTGGCATCAGCTGGCCGGTATGCACACATATGCATGCTTTTGAAGATTTACTTCAGGCCTTTTGCAAGGACAAAATCTTCTGAAATAGAGAAGTTAAGAGTAGTGTCCGCACGTTTTCCCATTAGCCCGTGTTCCTAAATTGTTGAAGAGACAGTGACTATACGAAAGTACAGAGTAGCGTTAAGTGTGCTCAACCAAGTCTCAAGTGACCCAGCAATGGTATGGCTCAAAATGCTACCTCAAACTGTCCGAGGAACAGTCACATACAATATCAGGCTGCACGTGGTGCGAATGCGCCTTGTCATGTCCTCTCGTGAAATCGTGCTCTCGTGCGCAAAACTTAGTATTATCGCAGACAGCTGCAACAATGTTGCCAGGTCACTTATTGTCTCTCTGGAGACACTCGTGGGCACTTCTTCAAAGCACTTAGCGAGCTTTCACCTCCAAACAAAAACTCGATTTTGTTCTTCTCATCGAGAGTCTGACTAAGTCAAGACCTCAACATGTTCTGTCTGTTGATCCACACACGTAGCGTCATGAGTCGAACACACACTCTCTTTCTCTCTCTCTCTCTCTCTCTCTCTCTCTCTCTCTCTCTCTCTTTCTCTCTCTCTCTCTCTCGATGGCTACAACAATAATAAGAGAGAGAACCCTTGACCTCTCCATGATATAGCCGGGCAAGTGATCCCTGGCGAGGAAGACACGTTCACGTTGTGGATACTCCCGGAACAGAATCTCCACAAAGGCTCTGGTGCCAGGGTACACGCCTTTATCTCTGGGGGTCTTTGGTCTAAACGTTGCACGGTTGGTCCAGTTCTTTCGTTCTGAGCTGACCGGATCCACTCCATGGTGCTGGCTAGTGATGCGGCTAGCAGACGAATGTAGCGCACCAAAAAGCTCTGAAGCCTCTCATTGAGGCCATTGAGGGCAACCGAGCATAGTCTCACCTTCAAAGAACCTCCTTGAATACCGTAAAGGCCTCCTTGGTGTGCCAAATAACATAATTTAGAACCATGACCGTGGATATTTTGCATGCATTTCAAATGCCAAAACGTAACTCCAGCTGAACGTTGCATGCTCCAACGGCTCGAACTGACGAGCAGTCTGCGATCTCCCAATTTACGAATTAAATAAATTCAAGACTAAGCAGGCCTTTTCCTCAACGAGCTACGTGCAGTGCCTGCAGGTTTCCGCGTTCCGTCAAAGTTCCATGGGTGATAGGGTTCGTTAACGGTCTCTTTGTTTAGTGTATGTGTGTGTATGTGTGTGTGTGTGTGTGTGTGACTGTGTGTGTGACTGTGTGTGTGTCTGTGTGTGTCTCTACGTGTGTCTGTGTGTGTCTGTGTGTGTGTGCGTCTGTGTGTGGACGCGCGCGCGTGCGCGTGTGTGTGCTGCAGCTATCAGAAGGGAAGCGCCAGTTGTGGCGTAGGGCAATTGATTCGGACGTGTACCTCGACTGCATATCCAGACGAGGCATATTCGGCCGAGGTTCAAGCGGTGTCCCTAAAATCGTAACATTGTAGCAAACGAGACAGTGCTCCTGTTCCTTCCAATACTTCTGGAACGACAGCTGTCTTCATTGAGTGTTAATAGACGCGGCCGTCGACAGATACGTGCTCGACGTATGATTCTTTGTCTCGACCACTTACTTGTCGCGCTTCTTGAGAGAGTTGAAAAGCTGGCTTGGTCCTTTCGCTCGCACGTCGCGCGCATGGGTCGTAACCTGGCGGCATTGCCGTACCATTGCCTTCGCGATACGGCACGTCGCGCCACTGACACCGCGAATCGTGGCCGTCGGGCGAAACGGGGGACGAAATGACGCGACGCTCTGAAGGCTCCGTCGAGCAACGCTTTCCCAGCAGCGGGAACTCATGCGCAAGTGAAGCGTGGAGCGCGGAGCTCAATCAGGAGCGGGAAGGATGTAGGAAGCCCGATTGGGTCGAATGGCGCACGAATTCATCCCACGCCTGTCTCAGCTAGCGCAAACGGCCAAGTGCACCTCTCCTCTCCTGGAAGTGAGCAAAAGAGGACGTCAACGATCGACTGGTGGCTAAGTCCGACTTGACGTTGCTTCCGATAGCGATCATCTTCCTCTATCGGCCGCCAATTTGAGATGGGACAAGCCGATTCAAAATCTCGCAAGCTCCTGCCCGGGTCCAGGGCCTTTATGCTAAGTGCGAGTGGCGGAGAGCTGGAGAAAGGCGTGAAACGTCGTCACTCGAAGAAAGGCCGCCGACACTCTCGAACGCCAGATGGACATGCCGACGAGCAGGAGAGAGAATTGCCACCCGCAACCTTTCCGACAAGGAAGGACCAGCCGGAGAAGGCCGACACTGACGCAGCCGCGCTTCTGAGAAGTATACTAGAAATGGGGCAGCGAGGCGTGGTCGACGCGTTGTCTTCGCTGATGGATGCAAGCTTGAGCGGAAGAAGAGAACCCGACGGTGCCGAAGACGACCAGGAAGCAAATCTGCTCCTCGACTGCCTTAGGTCTCAGCAGGCAGGTTTCATTCGAGAAATTAAGCTAGCCATGCGTCGCCAGCAGGATCTCTGCCTTCGCCAGCTGGCCAGCGCAATGGAACGTCAGCACGAAGAGTTCTTGCTCAATCTCCAGCGAAGTATGGAGGACCACTCTTTCTGCTCTGGTTCGCTCGGCACTCAAGTTCCAAACAGCCCTCGGTACCCCACATATTCCCATCATTTGCCCGACGTCCACCTTCAGAGAACTGTGGAAGACCGCTCTTTTTGCTCGAGCTCACTCGGTACACACGCCCCAGCCAGTCCGCGCGAGTCCAGCCATTGCCAGCCATCACCCAGACTCCTTCTCCGTCGAGGATCTCGTTATCCTTCGCATTCTGAACTACCACCGGAGGTTTTTCCAAGTGATAGCGTTTCAAGGTCATGCAGTTTGGAAGCAATGGACTACTCGTTCCTCGTGGAAGCTCCGAGCTCTGACAGATCATTGTGTCCGCCACCTCCGAACACACCTCTCCACGAGAGACACTTCGATCAATCCGACGACTAACCAATGGGATTAAGTCTTCGCTTAAAGACTAACCTTGAATTTAATCCACATCTTACTTGAAATCGCAATTATCACATCCTTTCTCTGCCTTGCACGTGAAACGGAAATTCATTCCACGACGATTTTATCTGGACCAACATATGGCAGATGAGCCGCCTCTTCCGTAAAATAGAATGTGTCCCGTCCATGAGATATAGCTTTCAGGATCGAAGAATCTTTGTCAAGTTTTTATCAGTCCAAGCAGGAATGTTGCAATAGATGTTTAAACACTTCTACTATTCGAATTACATCAGGTCTATCCTCTTTTCAACTTTGACTCAGTGCGACTGGGGAATGACCAGTCACATTGAAAAGGGTTAAAAGGACGAACTATTTTTACCAGGGTCTAGGCCGAAGGGACTGGAAGTATTTGAGCACGCGGGACGTTATCTGAGTGCGTGTATGGGTATGTAACTCTTCACTCGGGTCTTCTGCTGGGTGTACTCTTAGAAGCCGTTTATTGGAGTTTGTCGCTCGGAGGGTAACTCGGCTTTTGGTGATGTTGTGCTCGAGATCCCAGTCAGTAGTCAACTATGCCGTACTGCATTCCAAGTTAACTCGACAAAGAGGCAAATTAAAGATAGGCGCGCTTTGCACCAATTGATTTTCTTCTTTCGTTCTTTCTCTCTCTCTCTCTCTCTCTCTCTCTCTCTCTCTCTCACGTCTGCGGGAGTTGGTAGGATTCCGTTCTAATATGTATAGAATCGAATATTATAGGCCGTCCTCATTGTTTTCGCCCAAATTGTCGAATATCCTCCCAGGCTGACGATCTTTGAAATTTGCCGTAATGAGCTTAGGATAAAGCACTCAATTAGCTGGCACACGTGATGTTTGTACCAGACTGAGATGCTTAGCAACAAGAGAATGTTGCGGGAGTCGACGTGATGGCGATACCACCACTGCAGTTGTTGAAATTGATATTACCATCCATTGCCACTGCCGAAGGTAGCATGGTGGCTCGTCAATTCGTTTTAATAGGTTGTGATCGTTCCATCCTTCGACATCACAGAAAGGAAACATGCAGAGCTGCTACACACCAGAACACCAGGCTTCAAATCTTAGACAAGAATATTAAAACGCCATCTCGAAGTTGAAGTTTGGATTATATACGCGAAAAAAATAATGAATCGGAGAAGAGATTTGACTACAAGGAGGAAAAAATAATTGACGAGAATTTGATGAAGCGCAAACTCCGTGCCGAATCCGGGACTAAACCTGCCGCACGAAACCGCCAGCAGATGAGGATCGCCTGACTGTCCGCTATGCCGTCACGTCATCCTTACAAAAGAGGATCGACGTGATGGCGTAGCGGATTGTAAGGGCCTGGTCACAATGGGGTTTGGCGGCTTCGCCGGTCGGTGCCGCCCGCCACATTTCTATGGAAACCGATCCGCGAAGCCGCCAGCCGCGGGATTTCCAGCAGCGTTGTCTAGAGGCGCTGCTCGGAGCAGTCAAACACCGCGGAACCGCAAGCCCCCATACACAACATGGCTCAATCTGTCATTGTTATTTCCCGCTTCTCAATGTCAATCACTCGACTTGTCCTTGTCATTTCGCTCTCCTCAAGCCTTATCAAGGCTTCTGAAGTCTTCGTTCGAGTATATCAGTGTAGCGCTATGATTTGGCGAAGGGAATCGGAGAAGCGGCTGCTTGAACTGCTCCATAGAAGTTTAACAAAATGCGAAAAACTGATGAAAACGCAGCGAGCAAAGAGACGTTGAATTACAGGGAAGCTGCTGTCAGACCCAGCGGTTAAGAACGATTCGCTAGGTCTGACAGACACTCAGCTGACCATGAAGAACAAAATCGCTGGATTAAGAAAAGCTGGGAAAAAAACTTCTTGAGAAAGTAGGTCAAGCCGATCCTCCCTGCTAAGCGTCGAGGTGAGTCAACAGGGTCGCCTGTAGACGACGAAGGCGCTCGAACCCACCGCGATCCGCTTAGCATCAGTCACTGGGCCGACGTTTAAGGCGAAGGCAAGATGGCCCCATCTGAAACTACATGTACTTCGAGACCATGGACGTTGACAGCGGAGTCCGTTTCCATGGAATTAAAGACCTGGGAAGGAGAAAACACACCCTCACCACAATTGTATTTCAGATCTAGTCTATCAGCACGCTTTACACATTTGAAAACCTCGACGAATACGATGGGGATAAAGTTGACTGCGAACAACTAGAAGAAGCGTTGTGTTTCGAAATATAAAACGGTGTTCGATCTTCCTTCGATAGCAAAAGATTAGACTGGATTTTAGCACAGACAGGTACGATAACCGTCCGTTTAGAAAATTCTTTTCTGGTAGACGAGCATGGACTTTGAGAAAACGAGTACGCTCAACTAGCGAACGGCTTCTTGTCTCCATTTTGACTTTAAATTAAGCCGAACGTTGCCTTGAGATCAACTTCCCAAAAGTTTCAGCTAGTTTCTCCAGGGAATGAATCTCGTACCCTGGATAAACTAGCTGAAACCTTTGGGAATCGAAGTTGATCTTAAGGCCACGATAGGCCTTTAGCCACGCCTAGCTGATAGAAAAATAGGCTAATCTTGAACTCAAGCCTCTCGTCTTAGACAGCTTGCTCTTTCGCACCCTGAATTATTACCCTGTACCATCTGATCACTGGTATGCATGAGTTCCGAGCCTTCTCTTGCCATCAATCATTGCCTGCTCTAGCTGCAGAGACCGCAGTCTTGTGAACTTTTTCTTTAGTACTAAAGTCCGGTCATTGTTTCCACATTGTATATACTATACCAATATATAAGCAAATCTGTCATCTTCATGGCAGTGTACGTAAAAAGTAGATTTTATTGCTAGTCCTGGCTAGCATGTTAACACTTGTGTATCACATTGTTTCCATGCTCCCTAAGACCATGAAGTCACTTCTTAGAATTACTTGTATGCTGGTCGGTTACCGTTTTTGCTGTATGTTGTATTTGGAGATTGGGCATCACATGGCACAATAATGCAATACTAACGTCACACTTTCTTTGATCTCTGTTCTTACACTTTCTCCCTGAATTATTACAGTTATAAATTGAAAGTCCTGTAACCGTGACTGCAAGTTAGGTGTTGGATTGTACGGAATTGAATATTTCTTGCCTTTAATAGTTGCCATCCAGAATCCCATTGGTTGCACATATAGTACCATTGTGTGCTTTCAATTCTACAAGAACTGAGGCCTGCCAGCGCATCCATAGAGTCAGAGGTGCAAAGACTATAGCTATTGTTATTATCAAACCTTTTTTTTTAGAATAGAAAAAAAACTGG
>JAOWAR010034239.1:0-13440 GCA_028571005.1 Clathrina lutea
CTTCTTCTTCTTCTTCTTCTTCTTCTTCTTCTTCTTCTTCTTCTTCTTCTTCTTCTTCTTTCTTCTTTCTTCTTCTTTTTAGTTCTCTAGTCAAACCCAAAACTGTCTAGGAGATATCTTTGCTGAAATATCCTGCGTGTTGAGTGTTCGTGGAGGGTCTACTGGACACAGGGTTGAGCAATTTAGTGGAGCATTAGCCTCTACAAACCGTTATGGCAGAAAAAAAAAACGATGCTCCTTGTATCGCTAGTTTATACTGACGTGTACAGCACGGGCCACATGGAGAATTCAGGGCACACATGCACGCACGCACGCACCCACACACACACACCCACACACACACACACACACGCACGCACACACACGCATACACACACACGCATACAAAGTTACAAACACACAAATGCAGACAGACAGACAGAATCCATGAAAATTTTGCAAATGCTCAAAATCCGTGCCGGACACAGACAGACACACACACAACCATGTGTCCTGCGAGGATTGTTACAAATGTTTTGGGGGCTTCCCGCGCCGTATCTTAATGGCACCACAAGCTTCAAAATGATAAGTTCAAAAGTTGCCAGCGCGGTCATACACTGTTCTTCCTTTTTTCCTTTCTTCTTTTCTCTCGTCTCTTTTGCTTATTCTGTACGGCCCTGGGACCCGCCGTCATCACTTAGTGCCCTATCCTGTCTTGACATACGTCCCGAAACAGGTGGGAATAGACTTGTCTTGGTTCCTTGTGGGGTTATTTCTCTTCTATCAGGATGATGATGCTCAACTGATGAAACGGGATGCTCTTGTAACTTTTTATTTTGCTCACTTATAACGGAATCGCATTTCACCTTTCCCTCTGGCCCTACGTTGCTATGTTACACTTTTTGACACACACACACACACACAACACAACATGACATTTTATGTTTGTTGCCATGGTTACTTCACGGGCTCGTGTGGTTCTCATGTTGGCTTCCGACCCACAAGTGTGGCACTGGGCGCTTTGCTATAAGGTGTTCAGACGTGCAGTCTCTCTCCGGTCATGCTCTATACCTTGCTGATGACGCCTAACAAGGCAGAAACAGCGGTTCAGGGTTGAGTGTGGAGGAGAGCCTGTCATTTTTTTTGACACACACACGGCACACAGTACCAGAAAAGAGGACGAGTCCCGGCCCAAAAAAACTTGGCTGACCATCACGGAACCAAGGCAGATGATCACCGGCGCCGCCTTTCATCTTGTTATAAAGTAAACAAAATTAATGTTTAAGCCACACCGTGACAATGATGAACATCATTTCAAGTTACATCATAGTAATGCTCGGTGACGAGGTCTGGTCTCGTGAGATATCAACCGTTGCTCTTGACAGCGGTCGATGTTTTTCAGATACCGACCGCTGTCAAGATCTGATACAAGAAATTATCAGGCCGCTGTCAAGGGCAACTTGTGACGGTCGATATGTCACGGCAATCGATTACATCGACGGTCTCGTGCGAACGTTGCGGCACGTGACAATGTGAACGGTCAGCGCTCACATCCGGCCAAGAAGCCGGGGAGGGTACGTGACCAATATACATGAAGTCACGTCGTTGGTGTTTTCAGCTTGTGGGTCGCTTCCTTTGTTCTTTAGGATGATTTTTTTTATATAAAGACCACCTTTGTTTCCTTTTTCACAAAAGAAGGTGGCACTCTCGGTCTACACCTTTTTTTTTTTTTTTGCTTAAGTCACACAGAATGCCAGATATGGTCTAATTGCACAATAGCGTTTAGCGTCGCCTGGTCGGCTGGCTTGCCAAACTCTGCCATTCGGCTCAAAGCGATGCATGCTTCGTCGAAGGACTTGGTATCGATATAGATCGGCCATGACAGAATGCGACAAGAGTGAACTACACTGTACGCAGTGGACAGAATATTTCTTTGGACTTCAAGCATAAAGGTTTGTCTTCCCAGCTCAAACATGTCGAGAGAACAACAGCGGTGCCCAACAGAATTGTTGTTCCAGTCCGTGCATAGTCTCGTGTCCTGCACCCGCACCGGATAAACACATCCCACCGTACACTATGTAGACATACTAGATATACGACGGTACAGTCTCGTGTGCATTGTTGGCCGCATGAGTGGTCACGTGCATTAGGTCAGATAATGTCCTTGTTTTCGGTCTGATATTTCGGACCTCAAACTCGGACATTATCCTATACGTAATTCAGGACAAGTTTCCACAGCGGCTCATTCCGTGACTCAGTCACATGTATCACAGTTCATGTTCACAAGTCCACACAGACTTGGTTTTCCACAGCTGAACACATGGCATTGTCACAGCCCGGAGAGGGGAAAAAACTGCTAACCACTTTCCCGACTGAGACCGAAACACTGGCAGACACAGGAGTGGGAGAGCTGCCGCACCTTTCCGAAGTTGTCTGCACTGAGTGTATCAGTTTTCTCTCTGTCCGTGAGTGTTGCAGTAATCATGCGTGTACTAAAGGAATGCCTAGGTAAAGCCATGGTACTGTCATGTACTGGTTGTGACTTACAGGAGGGAAAAGTGTGCACGTGAGCGCTCACGGCATCCTCAGGCTGGCGTGACACTCCCGCTGAAGAAATTAGATACGGGTAGCCGGAGTTGCGAAATTGGAGAGATCGGGTGCAACACTAGAAGACCAGCATCAGTGGAGGAGAGAAATGCCAATAGTAATGAAGAAAATAGTCATTAAGCCAAAAATACGGAAGAGGGCATGAGCTTGAAGGGCTGCTTGGCGGACGGCCTTAGCCGTGTGGTAGCCACTGGCCCTGATCTGTGCCTTGAAATGAAGGGCCTGGCCAGATTGGAGCTGTATCTAATGAAAAAGACAGCCAGAGGCCTGGTAATGGTTTGGCCGCAGTGAAGATGAACTTCTGCCCTGTGAACTTGTCACGGGAAGGGAAATAATGCGACCTGTCTTCCAGCCACATCATTGGCTGTCACCCTGGACTGTCACTGACAGCTGGTGGCTGCAGAGGAGCTCCACGGTGTGAATAAGGAAGACGATTGGAATCATCCGGCGGCGACTCCCTCAGACTGACGAGATAGCCGTTTGTCCAGAAGTGGTCACGGACTTTCTAGCCTTTTCACCACGCATCGAGAAGACGTTCAGTTGTCGGAACACGTTCCCCCTGAGGACGATAATTCGAATCCCATGAGGCGTCAGGCACAGGTGCCATGTGTGGCCCGGTGGAGGAAGTCAGCAGGTGACAAGTTCGTTCAGTGTGCTCCGCCGAGACATACAGGAGAGTTCACGTGTTGACTGTCGCTTCTATCTCTGTGAGGACAGTGTGCAGCATCTCAAACTGGCCCTGAGAAGAGCTTGGCCAAGAGATCTTCCTGAGTGCTCACATGACCACATGCTAACGAGCCATTCACACACACCTCTCATCCAAGAAACATGTGGTGCGGTGAAGCGCCAAGAAATGCCTGCAAAAGACTGGACAGCTAGGGTTGTCAGTAGAAGTGGTGTGAAGCCGTGAGATCGTGCAAAGCAGAAGAGATGGCGCGGAACTGAGGGACATTGTCGGAAACCAATACCTTAGGGACGCTACGGTGCGCAATGAACAGGCGTAAAGCCTGGAGAAACTGACTCTAACTCAGGTCGGAGACAAGCTTCAGCTAGGCACGTAAACGGACAGATCCAAACTTTGCCCTCGCCTGGAACATTCAGGCAGTAGAGCAGGCCAAGGGAGTCTACGCCAGAATAGGAGAAAGGAGGTGAGAGAAAGACACGCTCAGCCGGGAGATCGGGGATAGTGGGCAGTGCATAAGGCAGCCGGCGACAGATGCGACGATTGGCAATCACTAGCTTGACAGCCCAACGGCGCTGTGGCATCAAATCGATTTTCCGAAGACTGCCGAGGGTGTGAGCTCGATCTCTGCCCGCTTGGTGAACTGGTTCCGGTGATGCTCCTGAATGACCAAGGTGGTGTACGAGGGGCGTAATGGAAGCAGGGTGGGGTCGGGAGGTGGCGCGAGGCAGTCCGGCGTGCTTGAGACGGCCACCACATCTAAGTCAGACACGTGAGGGTCTAGTTGGCATACAAGGTGGTACTAATGCTTGGCAGATAGGCACTGGAAGATATTTGCATACACTGTGCGTACGTTGGTTATACATGTCCCAACGAGAGCAAGTTGCGTCAATCTCACTCGTGTGAAGAGATCCGTGAACACGATCTGCCCGTCCGCACTGTGTGGCTCAAGATAAATCGTTGAGCCTATGCTATCACGCGCCAGATGTGAGAACGTCGTGAAAACCGCGCAAGTTCCAGACCGAATGGAAAACATAACCACGCGGGTGGCAAGACAGGAAAGCTTGGTTTCAAGGATGACTGCAGGAGTCCGGCTTTGGCTCAGTGTTGTGTTGGTCCATCACGGAGCATGGTTGCACATTCCAAGTTGGCCAATCCTGTTTGTGCTGCCGAAGCCAATCAGGACCTCTCCACCACAGTTGATCATGAAGAAAGTCGGCTGAGACACCACGTGAAGGCAGGTTAGAAAGATGGTCAGTTGTAGTAAAGAATGCATGACCGGGTGCTGCTGAATTGTCTGTACCCTGTTTTGGACAAAAAAGTGAGGAGAGTGGTGAGATTGAACCCAGCCGATGGCGCACTGAGAATCCGTCAAAGTTGGTCCTACGCAGCAAGTGTAAAACGGGTGAGTTGATCCCTAACAAATTTCAGGCAACGAACTCTGAGGACTACATCCATGAGCTCCAGGCGTGGTAAAGTGATGGCTCTGTTGGTGCGAGGCGGTTCTTGCTGTAGACGAGTTAACAGTTAGAGGAGCAGTGAAGGTATAGCACAGCAGTGTAAGCCTTTGCTGATGCATTGCAGAAGCAGAGCAGCTCAGTGAAAAGACGACTCATTTCCAGAGGTAGGGAGACCTAGGGCGCTTTGGATAGGCATGGATCCAATGGACCGCAGATCGTTGGCGATCAGAAACCACTGGTATAAGATCTCATCCTTTTCAGTAAAGTATCCCAATCAAGACGAGCTGTCAAGAGGTCTAGGAGAAGGAGCTTGCTGTTCACAGTAACGGGGCTGACAGACGATCGTATGTCGCTGCAACCCTGTGCAGTATCTCACGCTTGGTGCGGGCCGAGTGCATCTGTTTATGGGCCGGTACAGGAACTGCCAGTCTGTCATTCTTCCGATGCCAGACGAGTTCAAGAACTTTGAGAACATCCCGCTTGTCCACGTCACACGGAGAAAGAAGTCTGAAGGAAGGTGTCAAACTAAATGATATTGGAAGAAATGATGAAGCCGGCGAGAACAGTCTCGGAACGAAAGATGCATGAATGAGAGAAAACACCATTGAGCACAAGATTGAAAAGCACATCTGGCATTCACTGAGAAAATGGCGGCTGAGTGCTGTACTCACACCCAGGCCGTATTGTGCAACTGTCAAACTGAAATTAAAACGGAGAGCTCGCTGAGTGAGCGCTTTGTACATTAAGCACATCAGCGACACTCTCCAGTACAAAGAAAACTACGTTACAGTAAGAGAAAAGGGTAATAAACAGTGATTCAGATCTTGTTTGTACGTGTTGTCCTTGAACATAATCTCCTTGCGTTGGCTGGAAATCTGCACTGTCGTCATCTGCCTGTCTGTGAGCTTCCAGATGGTGGAGGTGACAGAGAGTACATGTAACTGTACAATCGTTGGGTAGGAGAATACGTGCTGAGCGCACGTGCTGATCTCCTGCTCACCAGCGTCTCCACATGGCCGAGATTCCATATCGACTGCGGTCGATTGGTTGAAGGCCAACTTTGAGGAAGGCCTTTTCTATGCACGAGAAAAGGATGACTGGAGATAAATGAAATCGTTTCAGCAAACCACAAACATCTGGTAATATGACTGATCCACGATGAAGGCATTCGATTGAGAGATTTGTCAGACTTGTGGGCTTTGGATGAAGCGTCATAGACAATCCACAGCTTTGTGGTCTCCTTGTAAGGTGTGAGCTCTGGATGATGTGGTATATAGTGCTTCGGCAATCCAGGGTGGTCTTCAACAACCTTTTCCACAATGCCTTGGTGTACTTGCTGTTGAATGACATTGTCATATCTTGTAAGTAAAGCTGGGTCAGCTGATAGTTGACGGGAAAGGGAATTCATTCAGCCAAAGGCAAGGGAAAAGTTCTCAGGTAGTGTGTAAGCAACGTTCTCCTTCCAAGGCCAGGCCGGAGACTTGATATCGAACATTGTTGAATACAATGCCTTTGTGAAAGGATGACGGAACTTTATCGTCAATGTCACCTTGAGCTTGGTGATCTGTAATGCCGATGGTTTCCAGTGACCAGACGTCTTTGAGAGTTGGTGCCTTTGTTAGGCCAACGTCGGAAGAGATATGATTGGATAGGCTCGGAATGGACTGGTTGATTTGTGACATGACAAGCAATGTACCAACAGCTTTCGTAGAAGGTTGGCTCAATAGACATTTCCCTGTCAGGACGTACGTAGCCCAGTTTGGGAGGCAGCAGAAGTAAGCCAGACGTAATGTGAGCTTTGTTGTTGAACATCTGCCAGAAGTAGTCTGCATCGAGCACAATGTCAGCACAAACAATCTGTGAGGTGGTGGGTAAATGATCGGCCATCGGCTTTGGAGAGATGTCATTTAAAACAGAGAGGTCACCACGCGGAAGACTGTCACGGTGGATTGATCCACTGAACTGCGGGAGAATATTGGCATTAATCAGTAAGGAAAAGCCATCCTTGAACATTAAGGAGAATTCCACAACGTATGTATCCACATGAAAGGAGCGGTTCCGCCAAATGTTGTAACACATAGAGGTTCTTCTCAAACAGATGAGAGACTTAGCTCGCTAAACTGGTTGTCATATATATTTGCTGACTTCCACTGTCTAGCAGAATGCGTGCATTGGCTGATTGGCCACTCTTGCCATGTATGGCGGCCGTTGCTGTTTGAAGAAACATGCCCTGTCCAGCGCACAGGAGTGTTGGGTTGGCTGTTGCTGCTGGAGCAGGTGTAGTGTGGGTAGGTGGTAATATCATGTTGCTGGATCGTGTCTCATCGCGGATGCCGGTGTGGTGCTTAGCATGACAGTGGCGGCATCTACCACAAGACTGGCATTTTGCAACACGGTGTTGGCCAAGACAGTTATAGCACAGCCACTGTACGTGACTTCACAATGTCACGTATTTTTTTCCAAATCAAACACAGCAGGGCATGAAGTGCTTGAATAAGGCTCTGAACAAAACACAGACTTTGTCTTGTGTTGAGGGCACGTGCACGTGTCTTTAGTGGATGATCGGCTAATGTTCAGGAACGCTGCCGTGATGCCTGCAGCTATAGTTCATTGGTGTCACTCACCGAATCTGAGGCCGTGTTGCATTCAGGAATTTCCACTTCCTGGCGCAGCTCCAGTGCAGCACGCAGGGAAGGTAGATCCCAAGAAGAAGATCCATGATTTCTGTTGATCTGTAAACGTGTGGCGGGAGGCAGATTGCCAAGAATAATATGGGCGTCAGTTAATATAAGTTGCCAAACATCACCGATGTAACATTAATTTTCGTCGAAGAAGTCATGGAGTGCTCCAGCTGTAGGGTCAGACGGCGTTTTGATCTGTAGTAGCACCTCCATATACGTATTAGTAACCTTGTCCCTCTGTCCAAATCTGTCCATAAGAAGGCTGACTTCCTGGCTGCACAGTATTTGGCGTTTGTCGGGTGTAATCCCGCAATACACCGCCGAGCGATCCCCTCCAGCTGCGACGCCAAGTAAGTAAATATCTGTACGTCCGTCAACGAAGGGTTGTGGTGGACGGCAGACTCAAAAGTATCCCCAAAAGATTTACATGTAAGGCTGTCCCCAGCTGAAATATTGAGGAGTTTCATGGCCGCGGCTCGATGCCCTGCCCTGGTACATCGTTGTTTCTTGTCCGGGTCCATGGTCACGGCACAATGTCAAACTGAATTATTTTAGAACAAATGATGAAGCCAGCAAGAAAGGACTCGTAATGAAAGATGTATGAATGAGAGAACAAAACCCTAGAGCAGAAGATTGCAGTTGAAAAGCACATGTGGCATGCACCCAGAAAAATGGCGGCTGAGTGCTGTACTCACACCCAGGCTGCTGCACCTGTCAATCTGAAATGGTCATTGCTCGGAGAGATCGCTGACTCAGTGCTGGGAAAGCTAACAACGTCAGCGACCGAATGCATCGAAGTTTGACGTCCATCCCTGTAGATTCAGGTCAGCTGATGAAAAGATGGTCTTGGCCGTCTTGTAGAGGTTGGAAGCTGCAGCTGTGTGAGATACACCAGTGATCAGGTTGTCTACATAGAGGGCACGATTGAGTACAGTGGCCAGAGGGGCATTGTAGGCACTGAGGTGGTGCTGTACAACAGTAACGAGGAATGGGCTTGAAACAATGCCAAAATTAATGGTACATGAGAGAAGCGATACTCTGTAATATCGAAATTTGATGTTGTTGTGCGCTCGACATCTTTCAGCCATAGAAAGTGGGTGACGTTACGATCGGGGAGGTGCAGTCCTAGTTGGAAAACACCTTCTCGGCATCGGCAATGACGGCAACTTGCTGAGTTCGGAAGCGGATCAGTACACCAGCTAGATTCTGCAGCAGCACCAGGCCTTGATACAAGCAGTCGCTCAGGCTCTTCTTCGCACAGTTGCTCTTGACAGAACCATCATATGCATAACAATACGAAGTAGTTGCATCACTCCCTGGGGAGAAGAACATGATGGTGTGGTAGATAGGGATGCGGCTGGAGGAGCAATCTCGATGATGCCTGCTTCGAGCTGCTGTTCAAGAATTGAGCTGTACTGGTGTAGAAGAGCTGGCTTTTTCCGCAGTTGTTGCAGCAGGGAGGCAAGACAACCTTTGCCGGCGATAGCCTGATTGTCTGGTAGGATGCTGTCTGCTTTCCATGGCCAGCCCACGTGGGCCATCAATGAAGTGAACCGATGTCTGAAAAAGAGCAGAGGCAGCTTCGTCATCACTCACGTATGGGGAACAGATTCCAAATCTCAAAAGGGCACCAGCAAAAGTTTCTGGAGAAAAGGTAGTGTCTATGTTGAGACAAACAGGGCACTTTAAGACAGTGTGACGTGGCCACCGCATCACGGGGAAGTCGGCCCAACATGATCCAGCCGAGACTTGGCTTCAGTAAGTACAGCCTGGGGTGAATCTGTCGACGCTCAGGAAGGACAGCATCGAAGTAGTAGTCGTCGCCCAGGAGGATGTCCAGGTGCTCCGCTGGCTTGTTATCGATTGCGAAAATGTCCGCAAGACGTTCATGCTGCCAAAGGTGTTGCCATGGATACAAAATAGTGTCAGGCAGCCGTGCATGAGTAATCTTCCCAATGATTTTGGGTACAACATTTGCGGTGATGTGGGCTGCGGTGTCATCCTCGAACTTGACTAAGGCAAACTTACTTGTTTCTCTTTTGAATCGCTGGACATTGGTGCTACATTGGTGCTACATTGGTGCTACATTGGTGCAACTGAAGATCAAGGCATTGGTGCTACTGAAGAACAAGACATTGGTGCTACTGAAGATCAAGACATTGGTGCTACTGAAGATCAAGGCTAAAAGGGCAGTGTCCAAGGTGATTTGCAGGTTGAGGGCATCTGTAAACATTTTTAATACATCCGTATGATAGCTACCTAGTCAAGGAGCAGGCGTGCCGCCGTGCTGCGCCGCGGAACTGGGTTATGAATAGTAACTGTGGCAGTCTGCGAGAGCACTGCTTCCGTTGAGGATGTCAAACCAGAGAGCTCTCCTCGTGGCTGCTGTTGGTTCCCTGTAACAACTGGGGCTGGGGTCGGTAACACTTTTGCGGCCGGTAAGGCCGTCGCTCGTGATCGCTTCGGTCGTAGATGCTGCTGATTTTGGTCCCCTGTCGGAAAGTGGGCAAAGCAAAGGCTCCGATGATGGCCACACTGCTTGCAATGGTGGCACTGGTGCTGCACCTTGCATTGACCTGTGCGATGGCCCGGATGCAGGCAAATGAAGCACCGTTCTTCAAGCTTTATTGTATGTGCCATGACAGTAGTTTGAGAGCGGCATTCATCGCTCCAATGGCCGTTGCCACAGAAGGCCCCCTTTGGCTTAGTGCGACCATATGTGGTGGTACCGACACCAAAGCATTGCTGGTTGAGGGTTGTGGCGCCTCCACTTCCGGGATGGTGACATAGCTAAATGCCTCTGCCTGGGTAGAAAGCCATGTGAGTTCTGCCAGGGTGGTGTCCTGAGAGCCATCAGGCTTGGCAACTTCCATGATGGAGGAAGCCTGCTAATGATGTTCATCCGAAGCTGGGGGTCGTGCAGATGTGCTGCGGCCAGAACCCTCTGAATGTTGGTCACCAAGTTTTTCACAGAGCAGGCAAAATCTAGTAAGCCATCAAAGTCACCGGTCCCACAGGGCAGCTCTCTGACCTTGGTGATCAGCCGCTGCATGATTGCTTCCTGGTGCCCATACCGCATCTCCAACATAAAATTGTAGCCACATGCCTGGTAGGGAGAATGAAGAGGAGACGAGGGACTTGGACTTGCCCTTCAGGCTGCGTTGAAGGAGGGCCAAACTTTCTCCGCATCGGTGAAGCCGCAGGCCTTGGTGGATGACGCGTACAGCTGGGAGAAAACTGACCATTCCTCCGGGTTCCCGTGAAAATGTGGCAGGTCTTGCGTGTGCGGCGCTTGTCGAGCGACGGATTGCCCGAACTAGTGTGAATAGGGATGTTGGCCTGTTGTTGGAAGCGGTGATAGCAAAACGTATCCTTCACTACAATTGCACTGATCGATCAGCCTGGCAACGTAATGTTTTCGTTTCGACCCTTAAAGAGTCAAGACCATGATGTTGTGATCATGGGAAAGTTTCTCTCAAAGAAACATATCGAGTGTGATCGAGCCGGACCTTCCGAAATCTACAGTATGAAGGTAGAGCGCCAGAATCTCCTAGCGACCCAATCTTCCGTGACACCGCCTACGGTATGACATCGGATCCTCAAAGCCAACAAGCTTGGCCTAGGTCTGGTTCAGTCGACACCAGGCTCGTGGATGGGATTATTATATAGGGGTCAGGCCTGGTGAGGTCTACCAGTACTACCTGACTGCTGCAAGATACAAGTGTATCTATCGAATGTCTAGCCACGATTACGTCTCCTTTACTTTGATGGGAGTTTACCACAAAGAACAATGAAGATTTCGTGGAGGATCTCTCCGAACACAAAATTGAGCATGACCGTGGGATGTTAGAGCGTATATACCAGCTTGCCGATAGATCGATCGTGTGTCGGACGTAGTTAGGAAGTTGGATGACGAAACTCTTTCGGAAAGGACCCCCTCCCTAGGTGTTGACGACATTATTAAACTTCGAGCTTACTGTTCTGTAATAGCAAATCTTTCCATGGAGAACTTTGAGCAGGAAGCCCTCCGGATCCTCTCAGCTTCATTTGAGCTAACAGGCTTCTCGGCCCCGAGGCTATGGAAAAAAGATGCATGAACGATGGACTTGTCACGGGCACCGGACATCGACCAAGGTGATGGGCGCTTGGGTCGAGAGCGTGAAAGGCGTGACTTGAAGAAGCCAGTTCGAACAGGAAAACGTCGGCACGGTTGAAGCCAAGTTGGTGAAGGGAGGCTGCCAAGGAGTGCTCCCTCTTTTGTTGTTAAGAGTTGGAGGGTCGACGAACTACTACGCTGGACACAAAATTTGACAAAGTAGAATTGACGGCGATATCGAGCTCAATTGCGTTGACTGTGAAACTCAAAACCTTAAGCGATCTTTGCGCGTTCCCCGGACAACGCAATCGAGCTTATCGGTCTGAGATATCCCTAGATCTAGGGACGGACCTGTTACCATGGAATAATGGCGTCTGACATGCCCATGTACATGTACACAAGCCAATAAGAGACGCATTCTAGCCAATGAGGACTCGCTACGTAGGTGGTAGTTCGGTCTTATCAGTGTGTCCCAGTCTTTTGCGCTCCTAGTTTACAACTGATGAAGTCAGAGGCATATCTGACGAAACTTTTCACTCCCAGACGCATTCTTGTTTTGGGGATTATGTCTTGTGGATGAGTTGGCTTGACGTTTGGGTCTATGCAGGCCGATCCACCGGAGTGCACCGGTGTAGTGACACGGATTATCTTGCAGCGAAGTTTATTATCTTTAATCTACCGTGCCGTTCTTGAGATATGAGCTCGGGAAGAACTCGTTCGTGTAGCAAATACACTTTTCGTTGCGGGTGTCTTTTTCACGGCGACTGGGGCTCTCCAAGCGGTAGCAAGAAGGACACGCTTTGTTTCAAGGCACTTCTTTCTCGTTTGTCTGAGTTGGGAGGAAGTCTGGTGTCTTCTGTTTGCAGAGCTCGTCGCATCGGAGCTCTGGAAAGGGGCGCGTTACTCGCTGTCAAACAGGCAAATGGGACAGCCATTCCAGCTTGACACGCACAGTGCAGATATTCTGACAGCCATCATATTCTAGCTGAGGTTTTTCTCTTTCTTTTTGCCGTACCATTTTAAAATCCACGGTGTCATTCCGGAGATATGAGGTCGAGAAGAATGGTTTGTGAGAAGCGGACAGCTGGAAGATTTGGAAGGGGGCAATTTCAGCAGCCTCCCGGCGGAGAACGGGTTGTGCTCAGGGAGTGGATACGGAGCTCCAAGTAATGACCCGTCCGAAGGGGAGGGGCTGGAGCACTGAGAGGCGAAGAACTGGGCGAAAAGTTCCGCTTTCTCATCGGGAGTGCCAATGTCATTCAAGTCTGGGATAGGATTTTTAGCGGTGGAGATCTTATCCAAGCTCTTGACTTTCCGCCGCCAGTTCGTTCCACCCGTGGGTTCTTTTTCTATGAAGGACTGTATGTGCCTTAAATGTCGCCGTTTAGGCCTTCTGGAATTCTGCGTTACAGCGATTCCTAGCCCGTACGTACAAATCCCAGTCGGTGGCTAATCGTGAACGAGTAGCCGCTTTAAACAGGCGATGTTTGGTCCTGCTCAGATGGTGGAGGTGGGACAACATAAATGGCTTGTTGGGGGAGCGAATGAAGATGGTGCGTACTGGAATGTGACGAGAAATTGCTCCGCGAAGCTTTTCTTTCCAGATCGTCCAAGGCTGTACGTTCTCGGTGCTTATTGATATAGCATCAAACAGGGGAGAATTGAGCAAACCGGGACGAAGTCCTGGCCAGATAGCATTTTCGTAATCATAAAAGGTCAATGTTTGAAAGAAGAGTGGCCGGACGGCTCAAATATGTTAGGAAAGAGAAATTTAGAATACCTCGAAGCCGTGAAAACCCGTATAGTGCTGTTTGGTTGGGTTCACAGGGTCGCCGAAGTTGTAAGTCACGCAACAGTTGTCAGATATGGGGTCACTTACTGCAGTCTCGAGAACCAGGTCCGGCCGATCAGTGGCGAAGAGGTCCAAAACGGAGC
>JAOWAR010034350.1:0-13423 GCA_028571005.1 Clathrina lutea
TCTCTCTCTCGCTCTCTCTCTCTCTCTCTCTCTCTCTCTCTCTCTCTCTCTCTCTCTCTCTCTCTCTCTCTCTCTCTTGCGTTGTCAAGGTTTCCCCCGCCCCCTAGCTCCCTTTCCCCTTTTCGTCCGTCCCTGCCCCTGTCTTTAAACCCTTTTCTCCCGTGTGTTGTGTGCCGGTCCTGGAGTTCTGGGAGACCCTCACTTTCCTCTTTAGTCATCTCTGCACCGGCCGTGATCGGCGGTGACCCGTGGAGAGTTTTGCACACACAGTGGCATCCACTTAATGTTAAGGTACTGGACAACCGCGAACGACTGCTTTAGTATTTGCAGGCGGCCAAGTTTCGCCGCTGAACGAAACAAAACCCCACAAAATATTCTCTTGTGATCAAGTCTTTCTTCCTGATCGATTTCTTCAATCCGTTTTTTTTTTCACAAAAACCTTCAACAATGACGCTGTCCACTTCGAAAGATCCGTACTTCTACTCATCGCCATTACCACCCAGTCAAATCATTCCCTAGCAACAAAAAGGTTGCCCCTCAGCAACGGACCCGCGACCTTTAACATACGCGCCATTTGAGGTCAGGACTCAGAGAGTGCGGCACGTGCCTCTGGCCAGAACAATAGGAACCAGCCGGCCCTCATTGGTCTTCGCTGCCGTGTGCACGATCACGTGAGATGGTCGCAATGTAAGGCAGTTCTCCAACATTCGTGCAGTTCCACTCACAGGAACTAAAACGTACATCGAGTCCACATTTCTAAGACGGACGACAGTAGGAAGAATGTGGAGACTTCCTCATTCAGTAAAAATCTGTTTCCTTTCCTAGGCTCTCCAGCTTGGCCAGAAATGCCTAAGCTACGCGCGCCTAAGCAAGAACATTGTCAGCGCGTTGGAGCATCCCATCTCAAGAGCGTGGTTCCGATAGGACTTACGTTCACGCTCCCCGGCGAGCACATTTCAACGTAGCTGCAGCACCTCAAGCTTGGTCGTAACTCGTGTTTGGCGGTCAGGGAAGTTTCAATTTCCGATAAAAAATATCTACCAATACGAAAGAAGGCCTTATATGAACACGTGAAACAAAATACTTCGAGTCAATCAATGCCACAAACGTTCAAAGTGAAAGGGTAATGTTTCTTTCTTAGACAGCTTCCAGTTTATAGTAACCTCTTATCCCTCGCTTTTAAGAGACAAGCTTGCTCAAAATTAATTCGGTTATCACTTGGCAGCTGCGCTGATTTATGGCTAATTTTAGCGTTCAGCTGAGCTCAGCGAAGGCTTTATCCGGTTGCGGTCTGGTCATATTCCGCTGAATTTCGGACTGACTTCAGCTGTCCCCGACTAGAGGAGTGGCAGCCTACACCGCTCCAGGCGATGTTATTATCAAGTTCTCCTACTCGTCTTATAGGAAGACGGTACCTAGGGTAAACTTCTCCTTTTTGCAGCGCGCGCCAGCACCTTGTTCAAACAGGCTATGGAGAGGACGCTCTCTGCTTTCGATATTCAACCAAGACAAACTTAGGGACTAATTTTGCTTAATCATATGAGCGCCCAGGTCGGGTTGAGCATTCGACTGGTTGCGTTAAGGTGATTTGCGTTCTGGCTGTCACCTCCGACCGACCATTACAGTCGAGTTACGCTCGAGCACGTCTTGGCCTCTGCTGAAAAACACCCAGAGACCACGACCAATTCTGCTAGAGGCAATTTAGTGGCATTATGCATATTCTGCTCACAAGAGCAAAAGGATCTTAAAAGTCAAGATAAGGATATTTCGAAACAGCAGACTATGGGAGGCAGAACGAAGACTTCCCCCATTTGTAAACATTTTCTTCCTTCAATGTTGACCACAATAGTGAGAGCTGCATGACAGTGACGTCACGGTAACGCATCAAACGCGACAGCTTACTCACTCTATTGGCTATACATGAGGTGCAAGCTTGGCAGTCACGCACAGTTACAGGTTGAGAGTTTGTCGAAAAGCGCTTGGGACGGTCAGAATCGATTCCTAAGGGCAGTGTCTTTTGTTCATTGTTTCCCGTCGGGTCAACGCGTTAAATCCATTCCCAATGCAAGTGTCTTTTTCGGGGAGGGGTTGGGGGTGAGTTCGCAGAGACCCAAATTAATTAATGCGGGGGGCCGACGAGAAACAACGAATTTAAACGCGCAGTGCCATAACCGTCTACCTTGTGCTCATGGAGCTAAGCCCGAAGCAGACAAAGGGAACCGATACTTTCGCAATCACGTGAGCGCCTCACTTAGGCCGTCACGAGCGTTGAGCTTGAGAGGACTCAAGTAGATGTTTTTTTTTTTCTCATCACTGCGTACCACACGGATCGATTTGCTTTGGCTGCGGCCTCCCGACGGACCAGACCCGCAGCTCAAAAACACAGGCCTATAACACCAATAATGATATTGACCATGAACAAAACAACGGCCCGTCTTAACTAAATGACCGCGGGCCGGGAATGAAGGCCTGGAGGATATTCCGCTACAGGGGCGGAAGTCTCGTGCAGGAAGACGAGTATATTTCTCTACCCGGCCAATACCAGGAAGACGGCCGAGATTGCTTCTTTCGACCATCTGAACCCTTCCTGCTAAATCAACCGCCAAGCTGCATTGCTGCAAATCGCCACTGTTCGCAGAGTCATACGCCCCTTGCTCCACCAGTAACTGTTGGTTCAGGCAAAGCGCCGGGAGAGAAACTTACCGCCCAATCTTTGTTCGCGATCATTGCTTTTTCAGTCTCCGAAATCAATTGCCTCATCACGTAAAATAGTAGCACTGGAGATTTTCAGTGTGTTTTTCAGTTGGTCAAATAACCATTTTGGTTAGTACGTCGGCATCGCCTCCTATCTCTGTGTCGTCACATTCCGGCCAGCAGTTTAATTGCCCCATATAGAGGGTTCGAAGCAATAAATATTTTCTTCTAAACAAAGCCAAACCTGCTTCAAAGTCCGGTTCACTTCAAGAACCAATTCGCGTGATGCCTTCCTCGAGGGCGCCGGGCGATCGAGGTCTTTCATGCCGAATACCATCTAAGGGAGCTCACCCGAGCTTCGGTCACGTCGGTTCCGTCTGAGAAATTGAAAGCATATTGCCTTCCCAAGGGCTCAAAGCATTCCCATGGCCATCTGCTGACTTCCGGACTTCAAGCTGTCATCTCAAAAGATCGCAGACAGTGCCCTTCGACCGATCGCACAGAGTTCGAAACAAGAAGGAAGGCGATAACAGCTCACTTATTCAACAAAGTGCGATCGTACAAACCGCGCGTTTAGTGTTGTCATTTCATGTTTCGGGCTCCAATTGAGCGCTTGATCATGCCTGGAAAGACAGGCTCTACGTGCAAGGTACTCCTTCGGATGCTCTGCCTGGCTCAGATGCTGCTGGTTTGGGAAACTACAAGTCAGGGCTGTGTGGATGTCTGTAAGTGGAAAAGGCAACAGAAAGCCTGTGATTTAAACAAAGACAGGGTCCTCAATTTTCAGGCTCATGCTCACATGCCTGGGGACGTGGAATTCATCACCTTCCTTCCTCTGCATCGTGGCCTTGATGATGAAAAGAACCAGTGTAAGGACTTGGACGGTCTTCGAGCCTTGGAGCGCATCGAAGCCGTGCGAGTGGCCATCAAGATTATCAACGAGGAAGCTGTTCTCGGAGGCTTGAGTGTCGGAGCCGATGTGTACGACACTTGCTCGTCGGGATATGCAATGCAGCATAGAGCTGTTTCTGTTCTCACAAGGTCTTCCTCTTACCCCTGCTCAAACCAACGACAATGTCAAACCTACCCCGAAGATCCCATCCCCCACATACAATGGAAAGGTGATGTGCGCACAGGCGGTGAACACTCCAACACGAGCCAAAACGATGGAATCGGACGTACGCCAGTAAGCTCAAGGCCTGCCACCACAGAAGTCATTTCAAGTGAGGCTGCCACTTCAAGCCTGCTACCACAACCTGATGCTTGCGAGGGTGAACATACCAGAGCTGAAAGTCGACCTGGAGGTATTCGAAATCTCATCATCGGTCCAGGGTCAAGTCAAGTGGCACAAAGTGTAACTGCCTTTCTGGGAAGCTTCGATGTCCCTCAACTGAGCTATGGCGCCGACTCATCTGAGCTTGATAGTCGAGGTCAGTACCCGTACTTTTTTAGAACAGTTCCTGTTCTCCCTTTCCAAGCTAAGGCTATGGTGGACGTCGTTCTCAGTCTCAGTTGGAGACACATGGCCGTCTTCGCCTCAGATGATGACTATGGGAACAGTATGATGGACGCCTTTCTCAATGACCTTCAGAATCCAGCATCTAATGCAAACACGCCTCCTTGTGCAGCCATCACCGGCACCTTCAGCGAAGTCAAGAGAGAAATATCCACCTTAGTCACAACTACCCTCAAGTTGAAGTTGAACGTCGTTGTCTTACTGGCTTCTGAGGAGCACGCCCTTGCATTTTTGCATGAAGCCCGTGACAAAAACTTGACCAATCATTTCTGGCTCGGCACCTCAAAGTGGACATTTTCTTCGAGGCTGCTTGCGAATGACAAACTAAGAAACATGTTAGCAGGGCATGTCTTTAGTGTCTCTCCAGCACCTCCAGAAGGAAGCTTTGTCCGCAAAAACTGGGCAAAGATCAAGCGGCACCTGCAGCATCGCTTTGATCATATGAGGCCTTCACCGGCACATATTTCACATAACCCATGGTTGGAGACGATTTGGGAGGAACACTTCAATTGCAAACTCACCCAAGAGTCAAGCTTAACCTCAACCAATGCGATTAATTCAAGCATGTTTAGCGAGAACAGCTATGCTTGTCTAGTGTATAAGGGATTGCCGACAAACCAGGCAGCCACTCGGAACTTCAATAAAACCATTTGTAATCCTGATCAGAGTCTCCACAAATCGCGATTCCTATTTGATGAAGCTCGCTTTCTTATTCACACAATCTACAGAGCAGCTGAAGCACTGTCGGAGGTTTTGCGTGAAGCTTGCAATGAAGGCAACCCTTTCTTCCAATGAACCAGTATGCAAGATTTTTTTCACTGAAAAGCCCAGAAGAAGAAAAATTGGACACCATGATCGCACAGGTGCATTTTGTCTTCTCAACTCCCGAAAAATTCAAAACAAGCTTGAAGAGCTGAACCTAACTGGGAAGGACCCTGGTCAAGCTGCCTTTGCCATCGCAAGACTTGACTACACTGCGAATGAAACAGCTGACTTTCACAAAGAGATAGGACTTTGGTCGCCCTCTACACGTCTCGAATGGATGAATAAAAAGGAAATTGCTAACACCTCAGTGTATGAGACAAACATCTTCATTTGCTCAGCTAATCCTTGTCCGCTCGGAACAGAGAAAGTTGAAATTTCAGGTGCTGACGTGCACAAATGCTGCTGGCTTTGCCAAAACTGCAGTGGAAACATGGCCAGAGAGACGAATGCCTCAGACCAGTGTCAAAAATGCAAGAAAGGATCCTGGCCTAACGAAGACCACTCCAAGTGTGAAGAAATTATCCCTGTCTTCTACACTACATGGACCTTGACCTGGTCTGTTCTTGTGACAGTCTTCAGTGTGGTGTTTGGTCTTTCTGCTCTCATTGCGTTTCTGTTAAACTGGAAATACAAAGAACAACTTGCTGTTGGGCATAGTCAGCTCAACACAATGATTTTGTTGACTCAGTCCGTGACATTGTTCGGTAATTTTCTGGTCCTTCTTCCTCCAACAAACTCAGTGTGCGTCCTTCAGCTTCTTCTTCTTTGGCCCTGGCCGGCTTTGCTAAACGCCAACTGTATCCTCACCAAAATAAATCGACTGTGCTGTCTTCAGCCATCAGACAAAAATTCCAGGGAGAAAACATTCCCACTCAACTGGTTTGGCCTGCTACTCTTACGTGTTGCCATGGCTTTGTCGGTGCCTGTACTTTTCATTGTCTGGCTTTCGGTTTTTCCACCAGAGCAAGAAATTGTCTACACTTCAGATGGACATGGAGAGCTCAAGTGCGCCATATCAACTGCCATGACAACCGTTTATTACACGCTAACCTTGGTCTTGTTCATCGACGCAACAAGTCTAGCCTTCCAAAAGCGGAAGATTCCAAGTAAGCTCGACGAGTCGAAGTACGTCTTTATAACATCTCTCTGGATGGCCCTGCTGTGGGGGTTATTTTTGCCCGCCACGTACATCCTTCCAAGTCTTCATCCTTCTATTCTTGTAGCCCTCATCACGCTCTTTCAAGACATTGTTTTTCAGATGCTTTTGTTCTCAAGACCCATATTTTATCTTCTCTCTGACTGAATTCACTGAAAGCTATCCTAGTCTTAATATCGAGGTGGACTCGGCAGGCAAACAAACGTGCACAAATGAGCCTGAGATACCTGGGAAAGCTCCATGACAACTGACAGAGCAAATGGGAACTCAAACAGTTGAACGGTACTTGAAGAGATAGCATTGTCAACACTTCAGCGAGAATGAAGCAAAATGTCGAACAATGCAAAGATGGAAAAAAGGACACTCTTCGGAAGAGGATCGCGGAACACAGGTTTAATACTTTGGAACATCCTCTACATCTCTTTGTCAGCAAAGTGTCTCAAGGCGATGAGGACGAGCTACACATGGGCGCTTTAAACTGCGCAGCTGCATAAACAGTGCCTACTAACACTGATAACAGCAAATGGTTGAAATATTAATGTTATCGCATAAAAGCATTAAAGTATACATTCAGAGTACGATTTAGACAATTGGCTCCTTGTCTGAATCTGTTTTAAGCCTTTAGTTCACATCCTGATTGCACCAGTGTGAGGCCTCTTGCCTTAGCAACTGCCTCATTACTTAATTGTACGACGATATAGATACTTAATATCCGAGTAGAATAGTTTACTTCTACAAGAGCAGAACCTTCACGGCGTGCATTTTATGAATTCAGAATCCTGCCAAGTCTAGCGTGAAAGCAAGTCAGTACACATTGATTTTTGGTTCGTAACGGCGGGCGGAAATGGGTTTGGCCAGAACCGATCAAACACTAGTACTGTCACGATTATTTCCGCCTTTCCTCCAAGAGCCTTTTTGAATTTTACGGAGCAGAGCGATCAGCTATGCCAGATCTTTGAGACTAGGAAATCCTAAATCAATGTAACAATTCAAGGCTCATTTCGCCACGCGCGTTCGACATCAATGTTGGCCTGGTGCTCTGTAGTAATGATTGATGTGTAAATGGCTGGAAGATTCTTGCATATCCAAAAAGATTTGTAAAGTTTGCAGCAAATATTATTCGGCAAAGTTATTCAATGCCCTTGCCAAAACTCCCTGTGTCATCCTTGATCTCTGAGTTGTGACTCGCTATCATCTTTATTACAGCGGTTGGAAAGATTCGCCTCCACGCCAAAGGCGAATGGGCACTTGCCGTCGACGATCGACCAAGCTTGAAAGTCTAACGGCCAGTTTCGAGACCAAAAGTGGCTGATGCTCAATTTTGACGGCTAAAGAACAGGCTGAAATCCCGCGCTCATTGGCCTCAGAAATCAGAGAATGGGCGTGCTGCAGTTGCCTTTGAACAGGACTGCAGGAATCTGCCGGTACAGATGGGCAATATCATTGCTGCGCTGCGAGCGACCGCTCGAGACGGTTGTCCAACATTCATGCAGTTCCGCTTCCAGGAACTAAAATGTCGAGTCAGAATTTCTTAGATGGATAACGGCAGGAAGACTACGGAGACTTCCTCATTCAGGAACAATCTGTTTCCTTTCCCAGGCCCTCCAGCTTAACCACAAACGCCTACGCTATGCGCGACTAAGAAAGAGCATTGTCAGCACGTCGGAGCACTCTAACTCAAATGCTGATCTCCGATAGAAAGTCTCGCGCTCACGATCCGCGGAGAGCAGCTTTAGATTGCGGACGGGAGTTTGAAGTTCGGATTAAAATATCGAAGAATTCGAAAAAGTAAGCTATAATACAATTTTCGTGTCAAACCAAATGCATCGAGTCAACCAGCACCATATACGTTCAAGGTGAAAGAGTAATGTTTCTTATGTTTATACTAACAATAAGATGTTTCTTATATTACTAACAATAAGATTTTTCTTATATTACTAGCAATAAGATGTTTCTTTTATTGCTAACGAGCTGATCCACCGAGTGCTTTGCCCAGGGAATTCAGAAAAGAGAACGAAATGGAAGAAATTGACAGAAACATTCACAGAAATAACACGTATTTCTATGCTATTGAAGATGGCGTTGACGCCGAAATGTCTGGCCCGTGCTTCTACTTTCATCATTGTCTCACTAGTTGTGCCTGAATAAACTCCCTCTTGCGATAATTTACGATGAGGGTTAGAAGCGAGGGGTCTTCTTCCAACTTTAAGGAATAAAATAATCGCCGGCGCCGGACGAGAGTCGCCTTCTTATCCGCTATGCCCCATTGGCGCCTCAGCCATTCCCACTCATCCCTGGTATCAGGTCAAGAAATAGTGGAACTGCCATTGCCAGCGTTCCGCTTGAGCGTGGCTGTCTTTCTTGCAAGGCGAAGCTTCGTTTATCAGAGTGCGTGAAGGTGAATCATGGCGTTGCGAGTGTTCTGCACATCACTGAGTGCGGCGCAAACTGTCTCCAAAAGCCCTCCAGATCGGAATGTCAACTTTTCATCATGGAAATACCAAAATGTTCTTCCTTTATTTACAATGTATAGCTATTTTTAGTTGGAATATGCCAAGAAATAGAGGGGTCGCCATGCTTCTTGTGAAAAATCTACCAAAAACTACATTTCTGCATTGCCACCCACGCACACACATACACACACAATAACGCATTTTGTGGATTAAACTCTGGAAAGGCAACCTTGGTGACCCATAATTCTTTTTACAGATATCAGCTCTTTGGGTACTACCCATGGCAGCACAAAAAACGAGACTTCTAACATAAAAAATCCCGACAGAGAAACCTCCTAATACCATAGCGCTATGGCGTAACCGGCCCTAGTCCTGGTCTCGGTACAGCCTAAGAGCCTCATCACATTGTGTTTGATTGATGTATTTCGGACTATTTCCTCCGTGCGAATACGGGATTTTGAGAACCTTTGATGAGAAGATTCTCATGAACTGAAAAGCTGTGTTTTCCTTGCCCTGATTGCCTAGAATTCCCATCGCGAGGTAAAATTCTTTGGTCAAGGAGTATATACATGTATATATGATAGAAAAGACAAAAAAAAAAAAAAAAGTTCTGTTTTCTGTTAAATGCGATCGTTTCATCGTGATCAACCTTGAGCCATGGCCTTATCTGGCCTTATCCGGGCTAGAAGCGATGCTATGTACCAAAAGCTGCTTCCTAGCTGCTGTAGCCCTGTTCCTGCAGTCCAAGACTAGGACACCTCGACTTTACCGGACTGGCACTACTCCAACCTCATACACCTGCATGATACTACTGGGAATTGCAGGGTTCAGGTGTGAGGGGCTACCACAGAGCCTTTTTCGTTTATTGTTTTGCTTTAGTGGATACTTTTGGAGCTCTTTCTTGTGGCCTTGGGAGCCTTTCGTCAATTCCTCCTCTTCAGCGTTAACTAAACAGACTGCCAAAAACTAAACCAAGTCATTGCAAGTATTTCAAATAGAAACCTGGGGCTTGAGAGATTCTCCTAATACATGGGAACTGCGGAAATGTGAAAAACCGAACGCCAAGTCAAGCAGACAAAGGGTTAAAAAATAGGGGGCGGAAGAGAGATTGCAAAGAATGCCGGGACCTATCTTTCAAGCATCTTGTCACAATAATCATTCAAGCTCCTCTCTTTCGATAGATTCCAGAAAACATCAGCGTTGAAGCGGGAGGCGGGATATAACGGAGAAAAAAGTTTCGACCCTGCCAGGACTCGAACCTGGAATCTCCTGATCCGTAGTCAGGCGCCTTATCCATTGGGCCACAAGGCCAGCACGAACGCAGGGGAAATAGGTCGTTATTTCTCATCTAAATGACACCATTTTGAACGGAACCGATGGCCTTGAATGATTGAGACGACGGAGGCATGCCTCGCCTTTAAAGCGGCAGTGTCACGTTATTCTGAGCTCTGGGATGTATGCAAAATCGCCACTTTCAGGTGGGGATTTTTAAGATGGCGGCCTAGCCCTGTCGCGGCTGAAAGATCTGGAGCAGTGGACGGAGGCGAGCGAGCTCGAGCCAGCTGCGCAGCTGCGACCGGCTCTGCCCGCCGGGCGCCATTTTATTTCATATACAAAATTTACACCGAATACGTGACACTACCGCTTTAAAGGGCGATGGCAAAAGCCCAAGTGACAACTAAAATGAACCACGTCAAATGTCGCATCCTTCTGCAACGCCCGACCGCTGTTGGCAAGACACCAAAGTCGCGAAGACCAGCCCACCCCTCATGTTGAAGCTCGTTCCTGCATTCACTTGTGGCCAAGGCATTGAATGGGGAAGCAGCAGGAAACAACGTGCTTTTTGCAGGAAACTATGTTGCTAATGATCCGAAAGTTTGGCCCTTTGCCACGGCGAATGGCAGCTAATCAGCAATGTTGGAGAAGTTCTCGTCGAGGAACTTGATGCCGGAAAATTGGAGGCCGTGCACAAAAATACAGTCAAACCTCCTTAGGAAGAACACCGACAAGGCGAACTTTCCATTAGTACGAACTTTTGATCATTGAACGGTTGGCCTGGACACTGCGACGCTTTTGTGACTCCATTATTTTTTGCCAAAAAATGATTTATTGCTCCAGGCTACGTGTTGTCCCCGCGTGGGGGGAAATTTTCACGCAGCGCGCGACTTCGAACGTGTGATCGAAACTGCAAGAGGTCTGAAGAGCTCTGAAGAGCTCTTGTGTGGTGAGCGTTGTCTTCCGCCTTGTCTTCTCCCGACTCATCAAACTATGTGTTTATCATCTTCGCCGTCACCATCATCCTTGTCAACGTCTTTGTCGGACTTTGACGATTTGAGCGACATCGTTGTCGTCGCCGACGATGAAGAGGTAATACGTTCTCACTCCCGTTCGAGGGCCCGTTCTCCTCGTTCGACAGGTGTGGGTGCTCTGACCAATCCTCTTCCACAGGCCGTCAAGAAAACCACTATGAGGTTTTGGAAAGCTCTCATCTTCATCAGGTGCAGAAGTCTTTTTTTTTTCTTTTACGGAATTACCCTTTGCTCAATGCTCTTGCCGAAATACATGTCAACGCCTGGCGCAGCCCGAGATGTGGCTGTTCTTGTCGGGGGTGTCCATGCCTTACAGCGGAAAACAAATTTTTTCCTCACTGCTCTGCTCTCTGATGACCTTTTTTTCTTACTCGATCGCCACTACTCACTTCCAGAAAACAATTTTTCCTCGCCGCTCTGCTTTCTGATTCCCTTTTTTTTTTACTCGACCGCCACTCCTCCCTTCAGGAAAACACCTCTATCTCCTTACTGGTCTTCTTTTAGTTGAGGGGTCCCAAGATCAAGAAAACACCTCAAGTTTCCTAACTTGTGTGAGTGAGATGTGCCTTGAAAACACCTTCTAGGGAAAACACCTCCATGAGGTGCTCCTGCTCATCGTCCCACTTGTACTTTCCAGTCTTCTTCAATCGGCGATAGCGATCAAGCACCTCGTCAGTCAGCCGGAAGGTGCGGACGTTCTTTCTAAAATGGCCTAAGTTCGTCCGCTTCGACACCGAACGACGACCTCCCCGATTCCAAATTGACATCCTCCCATGGTTATACAGAGTAAACAACACAGACAACAGCAAGCAACTCTCTCGCTCTGACAGTAGTCTACAGTGGGTAGATCTACGTAGATCTACCAGCCGGACAGCCCAATGCAAGATACAGAATCGACGCATGTAGTAGACGCCAACCTCGCGGAGTCCAAAATTGAAATCGCCGCCATTCTCGCGTAATCACTCGGTGCCAGCACCGCGACTCTGAAAAGCGTAATACGTTTTTCAAAGCCGCAGGATGCGTCGCAGTGTCCCTTTCACTGAGGACACAGCGCTAAGGTGAGAGCAACGGTCTCCACGAAGGTGCGAAACATGCCACTAACAGTGCGAAGACTGATAAAGTGTGAGTAGAAGCGCAGGTATACCTGTGAATGCTGAACCCAGGGTGCAAGTGTGAATAAGGTGCAACTAGACTCAGAGCAGGAAACCAGTTCTAAGGTCCTCTTCATGTCTTCTGAGGACAGGCTGGAAGATGCTGTATCTCCATCGCCTCTTCAATATGCAGTGGCAGGTCATCCCTGCGCAGTACCTCACGATCTTGACCTCCACATAAGGCTCTTGTCCTCATGCCACATGGGGTAATGGTCACCAAATCCTGATAAACTGAGGAGCCTTTTCTTTTAAGTCAATGTTGGTGTCTCCCAGAGCATGATCAATGGAGTTCAAGATTGTGAAGCACTACTGGGATGACCTCCAACTGCACATGGAAGAAGCAATGGAGATACAGCATCTTCCAGCCTGCAAGTACCTTAAGTGAACTAAAACAAACAGTGCTAAGCCGTGTACATACCTTGTCCTCGCAGAGAAGAGGCAAGTGTAAGAGAATCTCTAGTGGCTCTGCATCGGCAGCCATGACAATGAGCTCCGCTATACCTCGGTTCAAACATTTTGTGGCTGCGAGTAAGCAAACAGCACACAGAAAACGATGGCATGTATTATTACCGACAGACCCAAGGGGACTAGAAGAGGTTCCTGCAAGGCTATCGTTGTGAGTGGGCGTGCATGCGTGTCTGTTCAGTTTGTCCAAGTGACACAGGTCATTTGGCGCATGTCTATTTCCAACTGTCAGAACTCACATCAACTCCTGGCCTTTGTGCCAGCAGGTATCGAGAGCACAGTAGTGGCGGTAAGCTCGCTTCGAAATTACTCCCAGGCCCTATACCGGATGGTGCTATAATCGTTACAATGGACACGGTTGCTTTGTGCCCACCCATCCTGATAGATAATGGTATCTCGGCAATGGTAAATAAACATGAGGACGACACAGACATGGCAGGTCTACCGATTGCACACATTAAGTCTCTTCTTGAACTCATTTTGCATAACAACTACTTCAAGGAGCACCTAGACAAGGAAAAGGGATACAACCAGAGACTAGAACTAAAGAACCACACGCATATGCTGGCGGAATTTTGGCAGTAAGTGTTTCCACGTGACGATTTACATTATTCTAACAACTACAAAGCTTCTTTTATTCCTAACTTGATTGACCGAACAAGACCGCAGTCACAGTTTGCGAAAGTGAAGAAAACATGAGACTGCAGAAGTGAATGGACGACCAGTGGAATTTTCTTTAAGGCCAGCAGTGGGCGATCCGGACATGAGGAACAATTTTTTTTTGGGAAGGAAAAATATTGGTTTCAAATCACTTTATTCCACCCCGAGAAAGCCTTTTTGGCGGAAGGAGAAAATCCCTTGACCTCAGGAAAGCTTTTTTCAGTGCAAAACTGACGACCGAAGTTGAGGATGCC
>JAOWAR010034461.1:0-18266 GCA_028571005.1 Clathrina lutea
AAAATGACAGGCTCTCCTCCATACTCAACCCTGGACAGCTGTTTCTGTGTGTGTGTGTGTGTGTGTGTGTGTGTGTGCTTGCCAGAATGGGGTTTGCTTTCTGTTCATCGTGATTGTGTGTGGGAAGAAGGGAAAAAGACGGTGGATTTTGATCATATATGTGACATTAAAGATGTACTTGCTTGGCCTTTTGGTTTGAACTATTCTTAGAAATCCAAATGAGGTTTTTTTCTTCAAAATATTGTATGCCTTCTTCTTCTTCTTCTTCTTCTTCTTCTTCTTCTTCTTCTTCTTCTTCTTCGTCTTCGTCTTCTTCTTCGTCTTCTCTCTTTCAGTCGCGGATATCATTGCTATCATGCAACAGCTGCAGCGTGACAACTCCAGTATGGAGTCTCAGATTGCTGAGCTGACTGCCAAACGCCAGCACCTTCTCTCGGTCGTCTCTCGTCTGCGGAAACCAACAAGCAGCTTATCATCGTCATCGTCTTCGTCAACGGAAACAACATCAACATCAGCATCAACAGTGGTAACGACCACGGCTGTGGCAGGAAGCGCCTCACAAAGGATGAGTCGCTGGGAACGGCCACTCTCGGAGGGGTATGAACATTCCTCTTCGCCAATGTCGACACCCGTTGTTGTTGGCTCTCACTCTCCGTCAAGGATAAACATCTCCGCGTTCAATTCTTCAACATCGCGACGATACCATCCGTACCCTAAATCACGGAATTTCAATCAGCGGCCATGGGATCGATCCTATCACACCAATCGTCTGCCACACCCATCCGTCGCATCTCTCCCTGTACGCAGCAGACCAAAGTCTGTTTCTTCGGGGAACACGCCTCCCGCTTTTAGGTAAGCATATTTAGTTCCGATTGAATGTTTGGAACTTTTTTTCTCAGCAAAGGGTATCGAAAGTATCCTTTTCCCATTCAAAGTTCATTCCCGACCACCTCTCTCTCTCGCCTCTCTCTCTCTCTCTCTCTCTCTCTCTCCGTCCCTCTCTCTTTCTGCATGCTTCATTGGTGTGTCCTGTCTTTTTTTTTTTCCAAAAAATGCAGTCCCCCAGGGTTTCCCCCTAACATGCCACACTTTCCAATGGGTCCTGGATATATGCCACCCTTGCCCGCCAGTCAGTATCTGTCACCGCAGGGGACCGATAAAACAAGTTTTCCTGCATTTTCTACTGATGCGGTTAGTAGCATTGTGTGTGTGTGCGTGTGCGTGTGGTGTACATGTGTGTGTATCAATAATTGATGTAAAATATAGTTGGATGAGAAAGAAAGGTGAAATGCGACTTTGTTTTCAGTGAGCATAATAGAAAGTTGCAAGAGCAGTAGATAGCCCGTTTCATCAGTTGACGTGCCGTCATCCTGATACAAGAAAGAAAACCTGCAGGAAAACTAGACACTTCTATCCCCACCTGTTTTTGGACCTATCTCAAGACATTATAGGGCACTAAGGGATGACAACGGGTCCCAGGGTCCCATACAGGGTAAGTGAAAGGAGGCGAGGAAAAAAAGGAGAGAAGAGAGGAGAGTGTGTGACCGCTGGCACTTGTCTCAATGATTTGAGTCCAGAGTCAGAAGGCCGTTATGGTACAGGGAAGTGTCCAACTCTTGCATATGTAGCGCATAGCTTGGCCGCGATCCCGGTATACGCATTTCTGGCAGAGTGCGAGAGAGACGAATAGAAGGCTAGGATAGGGTAAGACAAACTAAAAAAACACATAGAGGGTAATTGGAAAAAGTGAAAAGGGGGGAGATAAAGAGGAAAAATATGAATAAGCATGTAAAATGTATGTGGTTGTGCACGTCCACAAGCATCCCCATAACTAGCATTCTCTGTGTGAATCCAATAGTCTTCATAGACACAAAATATCAGCTGTCCAAAAAGGCTCTTTGTCGAATTTCTCTCCGAATTGTACTGGGCCGAAAGAAGATTTTGTCGAGCGCTCATGTTCAGCATGCAGTAACACCATTGGTTAGGACAGAGAAGGGAGAATAGAATGGCAAAGGCTGCCTCGACATCACTTCTTTTTCCTTTCCATTTTAAACTGGTGAATGCCGTTCGTTGTTTGTTTGTTTTTTTTTCTTTTTTTTTCTTCTTCTTTGATTTACCGTATTAGAGAATCCTCGGTTAATGGTAAGAATGATTCCTTTGCATGGGCACCTGATCAACTTTTGCGATCTCTGATCTGAGGGCCGGTCCTTCAGATCTGCATGGGGATGAATTAAACATAAGCCGGGCTAAAGTTTCGTCAGACGCTTTTTGTGGTTGCCGTGCGTGAAATCGATATCACGAGAGGCATTCATTTCCGGCTGTACATGTACATGGCAAGTACACGGGCTTTCTGACCTGCATCGCAGGCGGCTTTCAGACTACACTTGTCTGCGCTGAAGCCATGTTTCGTGTATGGTGAGATGTGTTGAAATAGATAGGCGCACACCTCTATTTAGCGCTTGGCTGTCACGGGGGTGGAGATTAATAAGCGCCTACGCGCAAAATAGAGCTGTTACATTATGTCCCATACTATTCTCCAGAGCTAAGCTTAGCTGGTAGAGGAATATAAACAAACTGAAAGAAGTCCATGAAGAAATTTGAAGTATTGTGTTTGCTTGGGTTTTAGTTGGCCAGATAGCAACCAGGCGTTTCGTACAATGTCTATCTGTAGACCTCAAAAGGCCTTGTCTTCTTGTACAGACAACATTAAACCTGAACTCCGTCAGCCTGCGATCTGGGTTCAGAAATGACCTTCACAAAAATTAAGAAAAGTAGAGGTTTTTTTTTTTTCAATTTAAAAGGTCTCACAGCATTTAAATCTTCATGCCATTGTGTCTGTCTTCAGGCGGCATCAGGACAAGTTCCTCCCCGCCCCCCTCCTGTTCCACGTGGAGCGGTGGCTGTGCCGCCACCGCCAGTAGCTGCACAGTCACCTGTCGTTCCGCCACCGCCAGTAGCCGCACAGTCCCCTGTCGTTCCTCCTCCCCAGATGCCTGCCATGTTTGGTATGCAGTCACAGCAACCGCCACGTCCAGTTTGGTCCTCAAGCTCTGAAAATGTAAGTGTTTGTGTGTGTGTGTGCACGCGTGCGTGTGTGCGCGTGAGTGCGTGTGTGTGCGTGAGTGCGCGTGAGTGCGTGTGTGTGTGTGTGTCCGTGTGTGTCCGTGTGTGTGTGTCCGTGTGTGTCCGTGTGTGTGCGTGAGTGCGTGTGTGTGTGCGTGAGTGTGTGTGTGTGTGTTTGTGTGCGTGAGTGCGTGTGTGTGTGTGTGCGTGAGTGCGTGTGTGTGTGTGCGTGAGTGCGTGTGTGTGTGTGTGCGTGAGTGCGTGTGTGTGTGCATGAGTGCGTGTATGTGTGTGTCAGTTTCCCTTTCCATATAAGGCTGGTGTTAGTGCCGTGTGCTCTATGGCTCCTTTATGGGTACTTGTCATGAAAGAGACTCCTTGAAGTATGCCTTTTCTGAATACTATGGTGGGTGGTCAGAGTATTTGTCTTGTTGCTTCAGAGAGAGAGAGAGAGAGAGAGAGAGAGAGAGACTCTGCTAACCTTGCCATTTTGCCAACTCTCTCATTTCTGACTCTGTCTCTCTCTCTCTACCTTCCTCTCTCTATCGTTCTCTCTCTCTACCTTCCTCTCTCTATCGTTCTCTCTCTCTCTCTCTCCTTCAACAGTCTCAATCATACACCACTGTTAACGGCGAAGTATAATATGGAAGACGCCTTTGCTCTACGCTACTTTGCTGTTTCGACCCCTTTCTTCTTTGTCGTCTTCTCTCGCTTGACAATTCTTTTTCGTGCAAACAAGCTTCATTCCAATAGGTTTGCACTTAAACGAAAAAACCATCTTGAAATTGGCAGAGCGGATGCAAAAACATCAGCAAATTTCCGCTTGCAGTACTTGTATAACGGTGTCGTTCTGTATAATGAAATACTAATTTTTCACAAAGAAGGAAGTACATTATCACACAGAAGGAAATACGCTACTGAGCTTCCTCTGGTGTGGATGTGTTAATTTGAGCAGAGCAGATGCAAAAACATTAGCCAATTTCCGTTTGCAGTACTTGTATGTCGTTCTGTATAATGAAATACTAATTTTTCACAAAGAAGGAAATACATTTTCACACAGAAGGAAATACGCTACTGAACTTCCTCTTTCCGTCCACCACTTTCGTACTGGGCACGCATCCTGCAGGGGAGCACGGTCTACCGCGGCCCTCTGTATAATCAGACTGTATGTCTCTAGAATTGATGAGGTATTTCAAAGTGATGGTTTCCCTCCCTGCCCCATGCAGTCCGGGCGCCGGATTGCCTGCAAAAAACGAACGGACTCCAAATTGCAAGACGGGGGAGATCGATTTTAAGTGGCCAAGCCTGACTACTGGCACATCGGCAGGCATTTTTCGGCCAGGCGAAACTATTTGACCATGCTGGCAGTTGCAACATTGTAGGAAGTGCAGCGAAACAAGCTCGACGCAGCAATTAAAGGTGACAGCTGGCAAACATGCAACATGCATTCTATGCAAACATGCTTACAGCTTATCCTTCGGATCCACGGGCAGCATACTCGCTGCGTATGATCAACGATCGCCGCTCACGTGTATCAGCAAAATGATTTATAATGAATGTATTTACCGATAGACTAGACGGGGGTCGTGATAACACTGCTACCTCGGCCATGATGAAAATGCAGAAACGTGCTGTTCCTATCATTTGATACTGTGTGAGATCGACTATGAAACATGCAAGAATGATCAGGTGACATGGCGCGGCTCGCAGTGTTTTGGACACGTGCGCACTCCGAGCAGTTGTTGAGTATTGTTTTGGCTTGATTCATCGGCATCACACGATATACACACAGTGTACGTTTTTTCGCTCAGGGTAATAGACGTAGCCCGATTTCTGCGTAAAATATATGGATTGTCATTTTTCGCCCTGCATGTATGAATCAATGTCATGCATCACAACAGGTAACTGCAGATAGCCGAGACCGACTGTCGAAGCTGTGAATCTATTTCTGACAACTCGGCAATATGCTAAGACTGGCCTCCTGCATTTTGTAGGTTCTGCATGGGACGGATGTTGCAGTGAAAGCCATCAAGCAGCGATAAGACGTGGCCGAACAAGCTATGAGCCGAGTCTCTGCCATATACACATGTACAGCCTCTTACCCGCAACGTCGATCACCCTGATTATTATGATCACAATATGTACGGCCACTCTTTCTCATCCTGGTAGGATAACCCTGATCCCCTTTCGAGACCCAAGGCAAGCGAATTGACCTCTGGAACGGTAAAATCCATCGTATATCATGTCAAAAGACCAATTTTCGTCGGAAATAATATCGCAAACTGCATGCATATAAATACTGATCGTGTCTCGCTATAGGCTACGTAGCTTGAGACATCGGGCGCTGGCCATGGGGTATGGGGGATTGCATGGTTAGGTAATTTCAAGGAAAACACGCATGCACATGTGAAAACCGCTGTCCGTCAGCAAGTTGAGCTCGAGCACCGTCTCCTTGCGGCCAAGGTGACTGGGTCTCGACCGGCCACCGGCTATATGCGCAATACAGACGCCGACGCCGAAGCCAACTCGCATGTCTACGAGCAGCCGGGCAGCAGGAAGTCTTGGCCGTGGGGCAAAGTAGCGTTTCGGAAACCGCTGCACTGGACGTCACCTGCATGCAGCTGGCCGTCTCGCGTGGTGCATCGCTGCTCATATGCATACAAAGGAACCGATTATTATTGGGCGATCACGACGGGACAACTGTAATGTCATAACAAGGTTCGTAGCATCGATTTTCGGGTCTCTCCCGGCACAGGTCCAATGGCTTGCGCTGCTCCTTACCCCTGGGAAGTAACCCAATGTAAATTCCAATCGTAGTTACGGGGAAATTGTGCTCTCACTCAATACATGGGGCTCAAACGCGTTCTCTCTGACTTTTCTTCTTGCATCAAACATGTTAAATCGGCTTGCCATGATCAATGGAACTACTTTGCGCACTGACAGCTGTCGGCAGACGGCGGAGGATGTGTTTGAAATTCCCGCCCTCCACACACGCACAGTTGGCTCTCGTCCGCATCCAGCAAAACCCTTTATCAGAGATAAATTGTAAGATAAATCCTAAAGCCAGTTTCGACACAAAGCCTGTCAGCGCTGAGGAAGTCCCCAATTTTGAGATTCCCGGGCACAGATGACGTGTGCGAAATGGAAGTGACAGCGATTGCTCTAAGCGCTTCTCTCAACTTTCGTCATGGGGAATTTTGATAAGGGTCGCACCAGTTTGCGCATATGGCTCCAGCGGGGATCCCTAATGTGTGGAATGAATCAATGAGTGTGGTAAAAATTTTCGGAACGTCCCCCCTTATTCATTTGCATGGCCTAGAAATAACCAAGCCACTCCCACCGCTTAGAGCATAAATATTGCCAACCTTCCTCAGCTTCAAGCGAGCGGTGACCTCGTCAGGAGAAACTCAGCCTCCATGATCAGCTGCTGACTCGCCGACCGCATGAGAATATTGATCGCATTCAAGTGAAGTCCTTTCAAACTCTACTCTCATCAAGTATACGGCCGAGCTTGTCGGAGATTTCGTGACGGAACAAAGGCTGCGCTTTTCTTTTCTGAAGTATACGTTGGACTATGTCGGTGTCACTCGGCGACAACCCGTGACCGAACGGCTTCCATTCTTTAGATGAGAGCCGCTAGTTCAGGGGCTGTCGCGGTCTTCAGCTGCTGCTTGGAGCAATGAAAGTTTTCATTGACCCGAGAAAAGGTGGAAAGATAGATCCCTGCACTTCTCTTTTCGTAACAAATTGAATGGTGTCGGCTGTGGGTGTCCTTCCTTCTTCTAACTCCCCTCTCTTCCTTTTTCTAATGTTAGATTTCTTTTATGTGACTTTAATTTCTTCACATCTTCCGGCAACTTGCCTGTAGAGAGTGTATCTGTATGTATCTGTCTTGCGATTGAAGAGCACCCCCGGAGCAGATCAGAATAATCTCGCCCAGATCATTTTCGAGTTTTCTCATGGGTCGGTGAATCTTCGAATCACAGTGGGATGAGACTTTGGACCCCAACATTGCATGTTAGGTATAACGAGAGAGTCTGGTAGAATCTGGCGACGAATGCGAAGTAAAAAAAAAAAAACTGACACCGAATGATAATGAAATCATCTGCCTTGTGAGGTTATAAGCCGCTGCTACCTGTCGCTAGTCCGGCCTGTTCTAGAATATGCTTCGCCAGTTTGGGTGAACTGCTGCCGGCGTGGCACTCAAACGTTAGAAAAGCTACAGCTTCAAGCTGCTCGTGCTGCCCAACATGGGTTTGCTCGCTTGGCTAATCATTTGAAAGTAAGAAGAAAACTTAAAGGAAAAGAAAAGAAAAGGAAAGAAGAGCTTAGCGTTTGTCATGACGTAGGGTTTTGCTCGAAGTTGCTATTCATTTCTGCCTCCTGGATTATGTGCCGGAGGGTTGAACGGCTCCCCATCTCCAACCAGCAAAGAAAAAAGACTGCTGAATGTCCCTAGTATCAAAACGACATCCTCTCCTGACAATAACTTTCCTCTCACGTAAGACAGATCGTTTCAGGTGTCTCGCCACGCTTCGGCCCTTTTTCAAAACTTTGTTCATTTCTCCAGACAAAACAGCCAAGGATGATTATCATGTTAGGATTGCGGCGAGATTCATCTTTGACCAAAAGGTCTGATTGGCTGACGAGCTGATCAACTGCAGAACTTAACTGTCTGGCAAGCATCTTCAAGTACGATAATCCAGAGCTTCCCTTCCTGCCTTCTGCGACAGCAGAATGCGTCTCTTCTCGCAAGGAGAAGGTGGAGAGGTCGAAGAAGGAACATGTCGAAGAGAAGCTTTTTCCAGGCCAACTCTCCCTATTCCTGAAGTCTTATGAAAACTGATCGTGATCGATGATCAATGCCGTGAAATCCCCTCCCTTTACATGATGTCTGCGCGCGCATACGTGGCACTCCTGCAGCTCAAGCTCGGCCCTGATCTTGAAATTCATCCTGGCAGTGAACGGAAGGCGTTAGCTCGACCCTGATCTTTAAATTCATCCTGGCAGTGAAGGGAAGGCGCTAGCTCGGCCCTGATCTTGAAATTCATCCTGGCAGTGAAGGGAAGGCGTTAGCTCGGCCCTGATCTTGAAATTCATCCTGGCAGTGAAGGGAAGGCGTTAGCTCGGCCCTGATCTTAAAATTCATCCTGGCAGTGAAGGGAAGGCGTTAGCTCGGCCCTGATCTTGAAATTCATTCTAGCAGTGAAGGGAAAGGGTTAGCTCAACCGTGATCTTGAAATCCATCCTGGCAGTGAAGGGAATTAGTGTCCGCGTTTAGGCCTGAGCTCGCTACGCGCAATGATCAGCTAGGCAGTAATTTTTTTTTGCGATATTTGGACGTTAATTTGAGCAGTATGACAATTCCCCTTTAGTACACAAAGGTTACGTGTCCAGCATACATGCAGATCCGCTTACGATTTCCCCGTCGACGGACGGTACCGGAAGCCAATTCTATTGAGCTTGACCTGCGTTAGCCAGTGAGACAATGAGCGACAGAATTCAAAGCTTCTGTAAAATCCTGCGCATGACCTTCCATCTACCGCGATGCTAGTAGGTACAAGGCAGGTGAGATCCGGAAGAAAGAGTGAAGTACACCAAGTGTGCGAGATAGAGACGGGAAGGCCGTACAATGCAAGCGCTCACGTGCTGGCACGGCCATCCCGGCTACAATATGCGGTTCGCGGTTGCGCGCTGACTGCTGCACAACCGGGTACGTGGGCTCGCCGGGCCGCACGCGTTTGTAGTCCCATCGGCACCACCAGAGAGAGCTCCGCCGATTGACAGCACCTCAATGAACAGTGAAAGACTTAAACTAGACGCTTCAAGTTCAGACTCCTGTACCTCTTCCGCGAAGAGTATTCCCTTTCGCGAGGCTTTCCTTTCCCAGGTAAACTCCTCGAGCACTCGGGTCAGTGAGAGTGCGGCAATGCTGTCTTTCCTGGTCAGTCGTTGCACTTGTCTCAGAGTGCAGGATTCAGGATGATTGACTGCGTTTTTCAAAAGATTAACGGCTTTCCTTGTGAAACTTACATTCAAAGCCTATTATCACTATCGGTTTGAGAGGATGGAGGCTGTAGGAGCGCATGGTTTGAAGAAAGATAAAATATCATCCGCTTGTGCTTATCAGCAACAATCATTTGTAGGAGAAATTTTCAGTTCACAAGTAAAACAAGAGCTCATGGACCAAATTTATTACCAGTCATAGCTAAGGGTGTCAAAGAAAGTACAGCCAGCCGACGATAAATGTGGCTTGTAAAAATGCAATTCAATCTCACATTACGATTGAAAAGTAAATCACAGTGACAGAGACTGCTCACACCTTCTGTGTCTGGCCAAAATAGAACGAAACACTAAGTGACAGGTTCTCCAAGTATTACGGTGTTCGTTTCTTGTGCCTAGCCAATATGAGATGGACATGCTGTAGTGACTCAGCTGAAGATGCTTTAGGACTCAGAATTACAGTTTTTGACATTGTGACCTTGTGTGCCCTGATCCTGACTTTACATAATGCATGAGGGTGCGCATCAACTGTGATGAGCAGCACCCGCCAGCTGTTGCTGATTACTGTCTTGTGCAGCTCTAAATAGCATGGAGTGGAACTTTGCCACCCTCGATTGATGTTCGCTCAACAAACGTTGTTTTGTCTGCACAGAGGGATAAAGCAAACTGTCAAGGCAACACGACGAGCAAGAAATTTGAAACAAACTAAGCCTCTTGAGAGAAGATGATATAAAATAACATAACAGCAGTGCGGAGAAGACACTGATAAGAAGTTTTGCACACTCACATATTGAAAATGTATTCAACAGAAGACACCAATAAGATGTTTTGCATACTCAAACAATGAAAATGTATTCAACAGAAGACACCGGTAAGAAGTTTTGCATATTCAAACAAGGAGAATGTATTCAACAAAAGACACCAAGAAGAAGTTTTGCATACTCAAAAAATGAAAATGTTTTCAACAGAAGACACCAATAAGAAGCTTTGCATACTTAAACAATGAAAATGTATTTAACAGAAATTCAAAAAGCAAAACGCTTGGTGACAATGCCATCAGAGCGGATACAAAAGTCAGTTTATTCATTTTACTGTAAATGTTTATAGGGTCAGGATGGTTTCAGACAGATATCACTCATGATCAGTCACTATAGTTTATTGATATTCAGCTGACAGAGTCCAGGAAAAGGAAGATCCAGCACGTTTGAAAGAAAAGAGAGAGAAAAGAAAGGACGCAAGCAGCTAGGGCTCAATTTGTGCTGCCAATCTTCCAGCATAGCCGGAATGCCAAATTAACAGCTTTGCGACTTGAGCAATCCGTGAAGTTGAGATTGTGGCATTAATGTAATACTCCGGTTGTGCCAGGCAATGGAGTTATTGGTTTAAGCGCTTTTCATGTTCTTTCTTTCTCTTCTCTGTCGGGCTTATCTCATCGATATCTGTATTGTACTTTAGGGAAAGGTTGGTTTTGTCAAGTCAGATTATCCGTTGTATATTTAGGGTTTGAACCCTAAATATACAACGGTTAAACTAACTCGGCTGCCTCAAAACAAAAGAGAAGTAAGGAAAAAGAGACAAGAGACAGTTTGTCCGTACAAAGCTGTCAGCGTTAAGGTGGTCCTGGATGGTCGTTGGGGATGTTGGTACCACCTTCGATGATCAATTTTGTCCAAATTGTTACCCAGAAGCTCACCTTATCCACGCAATAAACTATATATTTTCTGAAAGCTTACATTCAATGGATTCTTTTATTAAAAATTCTGAGGCGCCAAATGTCACGTGATCGAAGTTCAAACGTTAAACGCTACATTTAGCACGACAGTGACGGAAGTAAGAAATTTGGATTCACTGTAGCGATGTCTGTGTGAATCGAGGCAATTTTTGCATGCGTTTTCTACATAAGAAGAGCGAAAAAAGCAAGTCTCATTTTTTTTCAATTTCGACCTCGTTATTTCGTTATGGCTCGCCAAGTTCCAGGGCCACCATGCACTCCAAACTTGTCTGCGACTTTTCTGACATTTGCATACTGTTATACCCTCCCAACACACGACCGACTGAGGCCTGAGGTACATGGGGTCAGGCACAAACCGATGCCTACGTATTGGAAGAAGAAAAAGCCCCGACCACCAGCTCTACAGGCTACTTTATCGACACTCACTAGGTGACAAACGTGATGAGAGTTCACACCAAATCCCCATGCTATGACATGCCCCCCCTGTTTAGTGTGACTTGGGAACACTATAACTTGGGTGTAAACAATTGATTCAACTGACGGAGAGAGAGAAACCTCATGGACTACAAAGCACAAAGAGATAGCATGTTAGGAGGCATGCTTAAAATGGAACCAGACCATAGTAATGGGCTCTCCTGTCTCGATGGTCCTGTGACGTGTTCCGTTCCGCAGGGTGGTAGATCGATGGATGTGCTGGTACCTTCGTGCACAATGGACGACCATACACCAGTTCCTCTGGGCACAGACCCGATGCTCGTGGTGTGTTCCGCAATTCCAACAGTCCCTCGCGGAACTCATCACAGTTCAGATTTCCATTTTGAGTACACTTCATGGCCAGATGTTTGACGCTTTTAACCGCTCCTTCTGCAGATCCATTCGCTTGATAATTATACGGGCTACTGACATTGTGAGTGATGCCCCACTCCTTGCAGAAGTCCGTGAAGACTCATGACTTGAACTGTGGTCCACCGTCTGTGGTGATTGACATGGGAGCGCCGACATTCATTATCCAGTGCTTCAGCAAGTTTACAACATGCTGTGCGCTGGCGGTACGGCCACATCTACCGACCGACGGCCATCCTGAAAACGTGTCAGTGAAACTAGAAACTGCCACCCTGCCAGCTGGAAGAGGCCAGCTGCTGTCTGTTCAAACGGACGACTTGGCTGCTGATCCGTGTGCAATGTCTCTTGTTGCTGGGACGGAAGAACGACAGCACACAAGTCACATGACCTGACACGATTCTTGATGTCATTCGTCATTCCTGGCCAAAAGACTGTCTGCCTGGCCCGCTGGAGTGTACGGGTTTCGCCCTGATGTGCTGCGTGGAGGTGCTACAAGATGGTCCGACGCAATGCTTTGGGAATCACCAAGCGTTGACCCCGCAGCATGACCTCGTCACTACTGACCGACAGCTCCCCTCGAACATCCCACTAAGGGTGTAGGTCTGCCAGCAGTTTTGATTTCTCCTCAGGAAGCCCTTAGCCCGCAAACTGCTTCAGGCGTTCGTACTGTTAATCATGTCGGCCCTCCTCAAGCACAGCAGACACATGCTGGTCGGATATGATACAGTCGCCTGTCTCGATGTCGGCACGAGCGACTCGATGCAGCACCTGCTGGCAGTGCTCGATTTCAATCTCACCAATCAAGTCCTCCTGACTGGAGTTCTCCACAGGCTTTCGAGACAAACAATCGACCACTTTGTGGTCGACCCCAGCACGCCACACTGCTGTCAATATGTACGGAGCCAGCTTCTCCTCCATACGCACAATGCGTGGGGTTGACAACTCATCCAGGGTTTTGGTGTTGACTATAGGTATTAATGGTCGGTGGTCGGTCACAAGTTCGAAGTCGGAACCTGCGAGGAAGATTCTGGCCTTTCGAACAGTCCACACAACAGCCAGAAGCTCTATCTCAGTCGCTGAGGGCCGCGCCTCGGTTGCACTTAAATGCCGCAAACCACACAGGAGGAGGCGCCATTGACTATCGGAACGCCGCTGCCATAAGGCCATGCCCAAGCCACGCCTGTGCGGCATCAGTTTCCAACCTCAAGGGGCTCTGACCGTCAAAGGTAGCGAGAATCCTTGGGAAGGACAACTCCTTCTGCAAGTCTTCAAAGGCTTTCTGATGAACGGACTCCCAGCAGAAAGCTGCCTTGGGTGATAAGAGGGCACGTATTTGGGTCAATAGCTCGGTGAGTCGTGGCGTAAATGCCTCGAACTGTTGAGCATGACTACTGAGGGAGCGCACATCTGTCCTATTCGTGGGTGCTGGGAAGTTGCTCAGAGCTGATACCAAGTGGTCATCAGGCGTGTACCCGGTCTCTGATACCTTGGAGCCGCAGTATGTAGCTTCTGGTGTGGCAAAGATGAACTATTTCTTGTTCAAGGTGATGCCATGGTCCGCACACTTCCTGAGCACTTGGCGTACGGTGTCAATGTAAGTGGGCAAGTCACTGCTGAAGATCTGTACACCTCGCCGGTTATATTCATCCCCAGCTGAAATTAGCCCCATGACGTTCCGTCGGAATCTGAAGGCGCAACAAGGGGTGAGGAATGTAGTGAGCTTGGAGCTCTCGGCATCAAGGGGCACTTGCCAGTACCCGTGGCGCGAGTCCAGTGTTGTAAAGTACTTCGACCCAGGGGTTATGGCTGCCACAGCTTCGCGTGGAGTACTTGAGGGATAGGCGGGTCGCTTGACGTACTTGTCAAGTCCCGTCAAATTGACTGTTACGCGAGGCTCATCCGATGACTTTTTGGGGACAATGACCATCGAGTGACACCACGTAAGTGATTCATCTATTGGCACCTTCTCAATGATGCCCTGAGATGTCATGCTTTGGTGCTGTTCTTGCACAGATTCTCGCCAGTGAAAGGAAACCTGCCGTGCGCGCGGAAATGGCGGCATGGTACTGCGTTATCCTGTAGGTCAATATGCATGGGAGGGCCTTGCATTGCCTTGAATGGTTCATCCGAGAAGACCTCTGAGAACTCGTCCAAGAGAGAGAGAGAGAGTTTGATCTGCTCAAGGTCTGCCGAATCTGACCTTGGCTGAATCCGGTGTTCATGGGGTCCAGTCTGAGCCACCGTCCAAAAATCTGTGGCGTGAAGTCCCTTTGGCAGTGACAGCTCTCTGATCTGGCTTAACGTTGACTGTGGCCACTCACTCCCCAACAGGCCCAACTTTATGCATGACTGCTTGCTGAGTAACGGGGTCTGCAACCCTCTCAGAACATGAAGGGTTGGAGCACAGGATGTGGTTTCTATGCTCAGTCGGGCCTCCAATTTTCCCAGTGAGTCGAGTCGGCCGTCATTGGCTGCATGTACCTTCAGGTTGTCCATGGAGGAGTTCAGTATCAAGCACGGGTCGGTCTTGTCCAGATCTGGCAGTCCTATTGCATCGATATCTACGCCGCTGTCTGGTAACCATTTTATGCAGCGACGCGGGGCGTCATCCCACTCGACTTCGATGTCCACTAGCGCGTCAGTCTGGCGCCCTGTGGGGTATATGTACAACTGGCTGACGGAGCCGACCGCCGGGCGGGTTCTCACACGTGGCCGGAAGCACTGGGGCGACTCATCGTTTTCCTCTGCGCCCACGGTTGCTGTTCGGACCGTGCGCTGGCGGCAGACTGTCGCGAAGTGGCCCACCTTGCCGCAATGTCGGCATCGCCTTCCGGATGCCTTGCAGAGCTCACGTGGATGCTGGTTTTCCCCGCAGTATACACACGTGCCGTTCCCTCGCTTATTAGTGGACTTGGCGCTTCCTGACTGCGCCTTCTTGTACGCCGACTTACTGACTACGGCGATGGATGACTGTTGGCCCGTCCCCGAATCCAGTTTGACTCCGGTCTCCTTTGATGATTCGTGGGCGGCGCAAAGCTGCAGCACTTTGTGGAGAGACAGATCGTTGCTGAACTGCTGTTCCAAAATCCAACGAACCAATTCCTTGTCGCTGAGGCCGCAGATTAGGCGGTCGCGGAGTCTGACTTCTCGTGCGCCCAGCCCCGATGCACACGCTCGGTTGCAGTGGCTGCAACAGCCCTCGTCTTGGAAGTCGCACGCTCGTTCAATGCCCGTCAGCGCCGCGTAGTACTGATCTAAGGTTTCGCCACTTTGTTGGTTCCGAGCGTAGAATCACTGGCGGTCCAACAGCGGGTTGCGCCTCAAGTAGTTGCCGAAGGCGGCCCACCACAGCTTCTAGCTCATCCGTGTCGCGAACTCCTAGGCGTCCCGCGTCCCATCGCTCTACCCATGCTGGGTCAAGCGCAGTTCGTAAGAAAGCGTGCTGGCTTGGCGGGTCCGGAAATTCGTCTTCGACCCGCGTTAGACGGAAGTAGTCCAACCAGCAAGCCTTCCAGCCATTGAAGGTGACGAGGTCCAGTGAAAGGGAAGGCACGACGAGTCGTTTAGCCAGTGAGGCGGGTGGCCCAGTTGTCGCCGCGCGCGGCCGACTTGCTGCTTGTTGTAAATGGTTGTTCATGAAGGACATCAGTAGTTCGTGCTGCTGTTGCATGGAACAGATGACTGATGTAAGAAGGTCGGCTGGAGGAGCCGAATGTTCAGGGTTATTGGTGGAAGCTGCCGCATAAGAACGGGAACGGGTTCCACCCGCAGGTCCGTAAGTCCGCTGCGCCATGCTATACCCTCACAACACACGACCGACTGAGGCCTGAGGTACATGGGGTCAGAAGAGAAAGCCCCGACCACCAACTCTACAGGTTACTTTACCGGTATCGACATTCACTAGGTGACAAACGTGATGAAAGATCACACCAAAGCCCCATGTTATGACACATTCGATTTCGAAAAATCCCAGACACGCTTTTTTCTCGCTTACCAACAAACCCCACAGAGATCATTTGAGGCGGATCGCGCAGACGGCTGTGAAGTTGAATCCAAATTTCTGACTTCCGTCATTGTCGTGGTAAATATAGCATTTTGACGTCATAACTTTGATCCTGTGGTATTTGGCGCCTCAGAATCTTTTGAAAATGATCCTTTGAACATAAGCTTTCAGAATAACAGTTTGCTGGGTGGATAAAATGAAACTGTGGATAAAAAATTGGAAAAAGCGCAGGTTATTGCAACATCCACAACGACCATCCAGGACCACCTTAACTGTTACGTGAGGATAATAAGGATAAACCGAGTCTTGATCAACTTGTTTTGCAACCAATGACATAGAAAGAGATAACAAGGAGGAGATTAAGAATGAAAAAGAATCATGTGAGACACTCACGGAGGCAGAGAGCCCACGGCCTCGAATTTGCACGCGGAGTGCAAATCTGAGGCTGTGGGCTCAAGCCCCTCCCGAGGCCAATGATTTTTTTTATTTGTTTCTTGTGTCTCTACCTCCGTGGGTGTTACACGCGATTTTCCTTTCTCAATGACAGTGCTGTCGCCAAAAGGTATTGTAAATTTTTGTAAGATTAAGAACAAAAGCTCTTGAGACATGAAGTGAGAAAAGAGAAGGATTTCATTAGAAGGTGTTTCGGTGTCTACACCATCGTCAGTTCCATGAATCATTCTCTTTTCTCATTTCGTGTCTCAAGAAACTTTGTTCTTAACCTTACAAAAAGTTTACAACGAGAGTGAGATCGAAAAAATCCCTTCAACCTTCTTCAAAATGTATTGCGTTGTGGAACACCATCAAAGTTTTTCACCACCAGAGTCTGCTTAACTATTTTATGGAACTGATTGCTGACACCCGTGAAAATGGATTGTCTATTGCAAACTTTAAAATCAATGATTAGAAAAGGTGACTGTAAGTGCAATGATCTGTAAGTATCCTATTTTTGTCTTTTTCCACGGCATGGTTGATTTTGCGAAAAAGGTACAGATACACAAAACTCAAGTGCATCGACTGTACTGAACAACTGAATTACAGTATTAAACGCCAGCTCGACAAGTGAGAGTAAAGGACTGAAGTTTCCTCCAAGCACGAGACAGTATGGTGGATCTTCACTCGGCCCATCTTCAGCTAGACATGCTCTCACAATGAGTAACACTACTCATCGAGCTCTCTTGGAATCCACTTCCCGGTCTTCACTTATGACATCACTGAAATGAAGTTTCACCTTCACTGAACAGCCGATGTTGCTGAAATCGCAGGCAATGATTTCTTCACCGCAGCAAGCTCGATGATCAGCAAGCTGCACAAGGAAGAAGGGAAAGAGAAGAATAGGAAATATCTCATGCAAAAATCACGTGGTTACCATGGTGAGACATCACCTTACATTTACACCCCGTCCAGTACAGGCTTTTCGGGCTTCAAAGGCCAAGGGGATGACCCCACCGTCAGAAATATCAAGTATTCCTTGTCAAAAGCCTACATCATTGGTTTTTCTGAAAGCTTGGCAAAAACTGATCACATGACAATGCTTTTCCCACCATGGAAACAATAGACAATCATTCAAGATTGAACTGAACATCATTTCCAATTTTGAGATTGAGAAGATGTTTGAAGTGTTTTCCTTTTCGTCTTCTGAAAATGAAAGTCATGAGGTAATGGCGTTCAAAACCAAACCCCCATGGAGATAGCCCATGCAGAGTACTAGCAAGAATTGTAAGGGGGTGCAATATAACCCTGGCCTGGATACGGATAAGGAAGATGCAATAATACAGAGTCACAATTATGATGTTGTAGGAGGAAAAAGAAAATAAAATGAATTGATCATCATGAAGTTAACTGCGCATGTAGCTGATAAAAGAGCAAAGCTTCACTTTGAAGTGTCTGATCCACAAAAAGGATTCAGCTTTCCGGATAGTGTATCAGTTTTCCTGAGAGTTTTTTCCCACATCCATTCGGGAAAAACGTGGCCACCTCTGGACATGTTGCAGTATGAGCCTTGAAAGAAGGACACACAAAACATATGGAGCCCTGGCTGACACGAAAGCCAGCATCCTTGGAAGTAGCGGCTATACAGCATTGGAGGTGTGTTGCAAGCCAGCAATAGAGGGCTGGGTTTAGCTGGCGTGCAAACAAAACACGGTCTACATACTATCCATATCCAGTGCTTATGGAAACTTGTCTGTCACAAAATGGCTCCCAATCTGCCGTGGCAACATCTGTATGCCGTCAGAGCACCACGCAATGGTGAAAACTCATTGAGCTCATCTATTGATTGATAAGTGGAGAGACCCGCTTAATCAATCAATCCCTCTCCTGCGGTGGCAAGGGTGGCGTTTGCATGTCTTACATAAAAAAATCTACACATCAGTATGCGGGCAATGGTTTTGAAAATTACCTACTGTCACGCCCACCCAACTAGTTAAAGTGCGTCAACAGTCGCAATCTTATTCACCTCTAACTCAGATAGAGGGCCTCACCATTAATATTGTTCACATGTTGTTGCAATCTTATTCACCTCTAACTCAGATAGAGGGCCTCGCCATTAATATTGTTCACATGTTGTTGCAATCTTATTCACCTCTAACTCAGATAGAGGGCCTCGCCATTAATATTGTT
>JAOWAR010034462.1:0-13420 GCA_028571005.1 Clathrina lutea
CTGAACAACTCCTCAACGGCAAAAGCGAAAAGAACTAAAGTAAAAAGGACAGAAAATACATGGAAATGTGCGGTGCTCTCGTTGCAGAGCTGGCAGTAGCCATGACGACCAACCTAGGGTGCCCCGTTGCGAACCCAGTCAATAATTGCGGAATCGGTCTATTGACAGCCAGCTCCCATGAGCACTGCTCATAGTAATTATGGCATATATGGTGCGAATGGCGGAGGCTTTGGCGTGCTTACCACACAGCAAAGGACTATGAAAAACAGCGTTTGACGCTTCCGAAGGCCCCCGACACGCGATTTGAGGATCTCAAGAACGCCTCTGCTTGGACAGCTCTCAGTTCAGCTTTTGATTATTTGTTTTTTTTTCCTGCAAAACGTCAAAACCAATGCGCATGCTGGACGAGAAGCAAAGAAAAAACGAGGTGCAGCCTGAGGGGTCAGACGAACAATCGCCTCAATGTAGTCAATGACAAACCGGGTGTCACGGGAAAATGAATGTAGCTGTTCCTGATTCCAGGTTTAGTCATGGTTAGGCAGATCAGCTCCTCAGGCTCATAGTCAAGAAAGCTGACTCACGTCAAGACAATCGAGCTAAACCGCCCTTGCTTCACGCTCAATTGCTTGGCAAGGATAAGAACCTGAGCTCCTGTCCTCTGAACTCATCCCCTTCTAGAAGAACATCGATCAGCATCATGTTGACAGCCTGCGGTGGTTTCAGGGGATCAGCAGACCGCGCAGAAGAGCAGGCAGAAAAGGTCGTCTCATGACTCTCATCTCCCCTTCCTCTTTCCATCACAGAAACTCTTTAGTTCAGGAGGGACCAACAAGGTATCCCGCGGCAGCATTTCGTGCTGGAATATTTTTTTATTTTCACATCTGGCACTGCTTGTCAACAATGAAAACCGGATTGCGCTGCTTGTCGGCAAAAGAATCAACTCAACCGCTCATGCGCAGCGCGAGTCCACGCCTTGGCCTCTGGCTCACTTCTCCCGCCGAAACGTGCGATGCTGCAGCGCCGGGCTCAGCCTCAGCGAATCCCCGCGCGGGCAGGAGAGCGCATGCGCCAGCCTCAGGCATGCAGGCACGAAACAGCAAGGGTACGTCGCCGTGGAAACGAAGCTCGTCCATCATGATCCTATATAAGAGCTTTTCATCATCATGATGATGGCTGAGCAAGAAGAGCCGAGGTTGACGGAAAGCAGCGGGGTTTGGAAGCTTTAAAGCTAGCCTATCAAAGCGGAGATTCGCGAACAGTGGAGGAAATTTGCTCCCGATACGAGGACGCTGTATTCGCGGAGTTCAGTACGGCCCCGGGCTTGGGATAGAGTCACGGGGCTGTAACTCGCAGCTCGCTACAACCGCCTACAGTGCTGTACGGTCTTCTAGAAGGCTGGAGCAGCCACGGAAGTTGCGGATAGCGATGGAAAAACACCGATTAGGGTGACGAGAAATGCAGACCTTGTCTTGGAGTTTATACGGAGAGGTGCCAGCGTGAACGTGGCAGACAAGGAGGGAGAGACTCCTCAACACCACATCACTGTCAATCAGTCCAGTTCATGGGTCTTTGATTCACCAGTGAACAAGGTTTTTGCAGCTCTGGTCAAAGCTGGCGCATTCCTGGAAGCCGTTGACCGCAAAGGCCGAACACTGCTTTGCAGAGCTCTGGAGGGGAGGAGGCCCTTATCTTTCCTTCAGCTTCTGCGCTACAGTGCGGATACTGAATGGCGAGACAACCAGGGTTTGACAGCGCTTATTCGTGTTTCAAGAAGCGGGTTGGTTCCGCATGAGTTTCCTCATCAAGCCTGGTGCAAATGTTAACGCACGAAACCCACAAGGCACCACAGCCCTGGTTATAGCTTTCCAAGGCAAACAGAAGGGCTTTGCAAAGGAACTGGTGCAGGCAGGAGCAGATGTGAACGCACAGGATAAAAATGGCACCGCTGCCCTGACTTTGGCGCTGGAATCTGGGGAAGAAAAAGTTGCTTTTCAAATGGTGGAGTTGGGTGCGAACGTTAACGTACGCAACAACAAGGGCACTCCTGCTCTTATACTAGCTATGGAATGTCGGCTCAGTAACATCACTAGTCGACTCATTCAGGCCGGAGCGAACGTGAATGTGCACGATGAGCATGGCACACATGCACTAACAAAGGCTGCCGCTGCACGATACTTGGGCATTGCGACTGATATGGTGAAAGCTGGGGCCGATGTGCACGTATTTCATCAATTTGGCAGGACTCCTCTGGAAATTTCCATCGAAGCGGGACACGTAGACCTTGTCAATCAGCTAGTACTATCTGGAGTGAACGTGAACTTGTCCAGCAAGTTGCAAAGAACACCACTTGAGCTGGCTATTCCATGCAGACATCTCAGCATAGTACACACACTGATAAAGGGTAGGGCAAAGTTGGCAGACATTCCAACTACCCTCAAAACTACTGTGCTGTAGATGGCCAGCGAAACTGGTGACAGTGCGTTAGTTGAAAAGCTTCCAGCTGTGGGAGTAGACATCCATGCACATGACAGCCTAGGAACTACAGCCCTGATGCTTTCAAGCAAAGCTGGACACTCGAAAGTTGTAAGGGCGCTTCTGCAGGCCAGTACAAACATGAATGCACAAGTCCGCCACGGGGCCTCTGCTTTGATGATGGCGATCCAGGCTGGACAGAAGTTGTCGGCGCTCTCCTTCATGAAGGAGCGAAGGTGAATGAGCGAGACAACAAAGGGGCAACTGCGCTAATCGTGACGATGCAAGCGAGACAAAAGGAACATGTTGGTGCACTCCTGCAGGCAGGGGCATGTGTAAACACTTGTGACCACCAGGGTACCACTGCCCTAATGCTGGCAAGCAAAATTGGATTCTGTGAAGCCGTACGTGTGCTTCTGCAGGCAGGATCATGTAAAAACGCACACAACGGGCAAGGGACAACTGCCCTGATGATGGCAGTCCAGAGCACCAAGGGAGATACCGTAAAATTCCATGTGTAACCCCCCTCCCGAAAATAAGCCCACCCCTCGTACTAACGGTCAAATCCGCCCGTTTATAGGCCCTCCCGAAAATAAGTCCATGGTCTTATAGCTGTACAGCCACTCCGGTTCCTCCGCCGCGGAACTTGATGACATGCAGACGAACGACTAAGCCGGTAGGTGCTTGAGCAAATTTAGTCCTGTTGCTCGCAGGGTCCTTTGTTCTGCCCTATCTTGCGCCCACTGCAGTCTTTTTCTGCTCGTGTATAAGCCCTCCCGAAAATAAGCCCCTCCATGTGTAAGTCCATCTAAATTAGGTAAGCGAACAATATAAGCCCATGGGCTTATACACGGAATTTTACGGTATTCTTAGCGCGCTGCTGAATGCAGACAGACTTGAACGCACAAGACAATCTCAGGACTACTGCTCTGATGATTGCAAGCAAAGCTGGACAGGTACAGATTGTCAATGCGTTGCTGCAAGCAGGAGCACACACTGAAATACGAGACACATTTGGCAACACTGCACTCTCAAATGCGTTGGTGGCCGGTCATGGCAAGGTATGCTTACAGCTTCTTGGTCACGGTGCAGAGGCAACGGACAATGTATCTTTTGCGAACTGCACATGCGATGCTGCCAAAGTAGGAGCCGTTTCCACAATGGCGAAACTCATGGCGGCCGGTTGATCTAACAACGAACTCAACAGTGCGGGCGAGACAACACTACAATGCGCTGTCTACTGGCAGCAATTGGACATGGTGAGATGGCTGATTGACAACAATGCTAACGTATCTTGCACTTTATCTGATGGGTCAACACTACTGCACACTGCAATTCACCCATGTTGGGTTAGAGCAGATCTACAATGTCACCCATCATCCAGCTGCTCCTGCCTAAAGGAGCTGACATAATCGCGAAAAGCAGACTTCGGGAAACTCCACTCATCCTTGCGGAAGGGTGTGATAATTATGAAGCTGCAAAGTTCTTGAAGAAAGCAAGCGTGGCGCAGCAGCTCATTGCAGCAGGAGGAGAAGCCACAAAACCTACTACTGTGACTGTTCACCTGGGTGGACTGCCTGGAGCGGGCAAGTTAACCCTCGCCAGCAGCCTGCTAACCACCCGTCAGAACAGCATATCTCGTTTTGAGGACCAAGACAATGAAGGAGACAGAGCCTCTGAACGACAAACAAAAGGCATCAACTGTCGGCAGTTCAGGGATGCCAATTTGGCAGACTTTGTCATCATGGACCTTGGAGGTCATGGCAAGTTCTTGGCTAGTCATAAAATGTTCGTCGGAGATGGTTCTGTACCGGTGATAGATTGTGTGGTCATTTCTATGCTAGACAGTAAGCTAGAGGGGAGTGCGGCGAGATGGTGCTCATTGTTTGCCAGTCGTAATCAGCCTACTCCAAAACGATGGCCATTGCTGATGATTGATACTCATCCCAACAAGGCCACCGAAGAACAGAAACATGCCATTCTAGACACCTATCACAAACTCCGAGACCAGTTCGCTGATTACTTCCCCTTCCTGTTATGCAAACCATTCCTCATTGATGTCCGTAAATCATGGAATGACCTCACCAGTAGCCTGAGAACAACGCTGAAGATGTTGCATCAGCAACTGGTCAATGACAATGATTCGCCACGGCAGCCTGCGATATGCCAAAGGATTCAAGACAAGGTTCCAGAGATGCGTGCTCAACTCAGACAACCTGTGGTGCGCAAGGAGGAGTTCATCCGCTTCATAGGACCTCGACCAGGAATAGTCAATCATGAGTTGTTGCAGCCAGCGACTCTTCACGCTCTGCTGGACAAGGTCATTTGCTACCTGTTATCCTTTCCTTCCACCAGTCTCTGGCCAAAGACTACGTTGTCATAGATCCTCAGTAGCTTCTGTCAGACACTGTTGGTCGTCTGATATCACAACCTCCACTGTTGGGGCCCTTCATTGGCTACCAAAACGGACACTTCAGGAAGAGGAATGTAATCAAGGCACTGAAAACTGACAAAGCACCAGGAGAGGTGGCCCTGAAAATGATGGAGGATTTGGGTTTCTGCCTGGAAAGCGGAGACATGGTGCTCACAACCTGCAAACTCCGTGCCTGCTGAGAGGAGAAACAGTGGCGATGTAACCCTGCCATGACTGTCAATGTAGGTCGTCGCCTACAGTGCCACAGCGGCGTTGTGGCCATCGCCTACGCATTCTACAAACATCTTCAGGTTCACCTCTACCACCGCTACCGAGAAAACGTTGGTGCTACTCTCCCCTTGTGGCATAGAGGAATCCGTCTAGTGGCAGGATTGCACAGCTTAGCTGAAGCACTAATTGAAACCGATCCTGCCAACATGGCCATAGACATCATCGTTCGAAGCCCAGACAAGTCGGAAGAAGACTGCGCTAAACTTTTGGACGACCTGACTGAAGAAACTCTGCGCAAGGCTATGAAGATCACTCCCGACTCACAGCTGACGGCCTTCTACCTGAGGAGGAATGAACTAGACCATCTTTCACCCGCTGGTCTGCTGTCGCGTCCAGAGGTTACATACTCGGAACAGGAAGTGATGAGGGCATTGCGTGAAGGCCACCATGTCAGTGACAAGTACGCTAGGCGAGAGCCAGAAGATCCGAGGCGTCTCCTTCCTCTGAGGTGTCGCCTTCCTCCGAGGCGTCTCCTTCCTCCGAGGCGTCTCCTTCCTCCGAGGCGTCTCCTTCCTCCAAGGCGTCTCCTTCCCCCGAGGCGTCTCCTTCCTCCAAGCGCCTCCTTCCTCCAAGGCGTCTCCTTCCTCCGAGGCGTCTCCTTCCTCCGAGGCGTCTCCTTCCTCCGGTGCGACTTCTTCCGGATGGACCTCACTACCCTCAATTTGCCATCGCCGTCCAGCGCTTAGCCGTGTCTATAGACAGCTATGACGAGTGCGGCATTCTTGCTGACCACCTGTCACTCAACCAGCCGGGACAAGACATTGTCAAACAGAAGCGACAGCAAGATCCGACACGACTTCCGTTTGACATATCCAACGACTTGTTCAAGCGATGGCTGCAGGGTGTTGGGGTTCGCAAGACAACAGAGCAGAGGAAAGTATTCCTGCAGAGAATTCTGCAAGAGGACTGCGACGCCCAAATCTGGTAGCGATTCTGAACGCCAAACTGCAGCGTGGTGGGATAAATGCCAAAGATCGATGTGTAGAGGTGAGAAAAGAGTAGATTTACCTAGATGTTCGTTGAGCTCCCTGGCCCGTATACTGCACACACTATGGTTGTTTCCCTTTGTATTTGCTGTCAGTATATCCCAGCTTATGTGCACGTTGTGCTAGTAAGCGGCAATCAGAGCACGGCGTCATGTTTCCTTTGTGTCTCATCACCTGCAAGCATAGCTTTAGGCGCAGTTCCAAAGCGGGCAATGTTGCATGAATGTGTTTGCAAGGACACAAGTTCAGGCCGGTGGTATTTAGGCAAAAAAATGGTCCCGAAATCATTTTGCTTCATTCGTGCTGTAAAGGAGTTTCACGACACGAGAAACTATAGGTGAGTGATATAGAAGATATGAGTGTGACAAAGGATTTTCTTATAGTTTTGTATATTGTTTCTATAAGCATCCCTTCCGTTCGGGTCTGCCTGCAATGTCAGCTTTCCCTTCTCCAACTAGCCCCTGTTCATGTGCCATCCTGCCTTCCCCATATCCTGGATAGGGTTGGTGCTGGTTATTTGGTGTCTTGTCCAGAAATGCCGATCACGATTCTTTTTTGCCAAGATATATAGCTTCTCGCCGGCCAAGCAAAGCGAGAGAGGCAAGACGCTGGTTCTCGCCGGCTGTTGTACGCATGCGCTGCTTTGTGAGTATATGCTTGGCATCGTGGACGCTTCTTCCAGTCGCGTCCAGTCAACCTGCACGTTGAGTCACCACCTCCTCACTTGTGTGTGTTCAGAGGCGAGAACCATGTTTTTTATGACTGTAGTGCATTGGATGAAGAGATATTCGCACAGGATTTCCATTTATCAATTTTCTGTACCCCCCCCCCCCTATACGTCCGTCCAGACTAACTGGCGCCTGTATGACACACCCTTTGTTCATCGATTTCGTCAAATACAGCTGACGTATTAGCTTCCTAGCAGAACTTCGAAAGAACAGAATGAAGATGGTTCTGAATTGTCGATCTGATGCTTCTTTGGGATACTCGAGGAGTCGACATCACACTCGTGACGAGGATCAAGCTCTCGTGCGAAACACAGCTCCTCAGCCCGTCAGGATGGCAGCCATTGGCTCTTTCGAAATGTTTGACCGAAGCACCGGCGATTTGGTCTTGTTACTCTGCCCGCCTAGACCAGTGCATTGCCGCCAACAATATTTCGGAGAACAGGCAAATTCCAACGCTGTGGACCATCGTTGGCAGCGCAATGTATAAGCTGCTCAAAACCTCATTGCTCCGCAAACAATGCTCTGACAAGAACTACATTCAACTCGTCAAGGAGTTGAAGGACCACCTCAGTCCCAAGCCGCTCCTCATTGCGGAGTGCTATCGATTCCACAAGAGCGATCAGAAGGGTGGTGAATCGATCTCCCAGCATGTGGCTGGTCTCTGACACCTCGCTCGCGACTGTGCATTCGGCGATTCCTTCAATGATGCTCTCCGAGATTGTCTTGTCTGTTTTCTCCTAAAGTCAGCAATCTGCAAAAAACGCTCTTCGCTGAGGACGACTCGACACTGGCCAACTCTAAGAAGATCGCCCTGACCATCGAAACTGCATCAAGACGCCTCTGAACTCAGCAAAACCGATTCTGCTTCATCGGCGCCAGCTCATCTGATATGCTACAGCAAGCGGCATGTGCAACCGAAATTGCCTCCCTTCAGTTTGCCAGCACCCTCGGCTTACTGCGAAGAATGTTACGCTGCATAAGGAGGGGCCATTGCGCCAACGCATGCCGCTGCATCGAGATGGCCATCTGAAACTGTGGAAAGAAAGGTCACATTGCTTGCACCTGTCGTTAGGAGCCAAGGCAGGACAGGTCAGCATCAAAGGCAACAACTCCGTCAAGGCCCGTCGACGTCTCAAAAGACATCCGTCCACGTATACTTGTGCTCCCAAGGCCCCGCACACTCTCCAAGAAGATGGAGATGAAGATTACGCGCTCGACAGCATGGGCAATGCGTGCAACGACCCGCCAATCTGGATTCATCCGATCAATGGGAAGTCTTTCCCAATGGAACTACATACAGACTCCGCTCTCTCCATTCTGCCTCTACACCTGCACCATAAACACTTCGCTGCTACCAAACTGCAGCTGACGTCCACTGTACTCAAACCATACTCTGGTGATCGCCTATACTCGAAGGGCGTACTTTGGGCTCACATCCAGTACAACAGCCAGTCGATCGAAAGTGATATATACGTGGTTGACACCGATGGCCCTGCGTTGTTTTGAGGCGACTGGCTTCGCCACATCCGACCCGATTGGCACCGACTACACCATGTCAGCACACTGTACACGCCGGTTTCGGTTGCAACACTTGCAACGCCTCAGCAATTGAGCTCGGCTCATCTGTGGAGAAGGGCACTTAGCCCTCCTCGACGATGCTGGGCCAAAGCTCATTTAGGCACACCCGCTGCCATGACGGAATCGTCAGCGAGCTCGATCGTTTGGAACTCGACAGAATCCTCATCGAGGTAGCCTGGAGCAAATGGGCAACACTGATTGTCCCACCCATCTAGAAGGACAGCTCTGTGCGCATCTCTGGTGATTTCAAGGTGTCGGTCAATCCACTGCTAAAGGTAGACCAGTATGTGCTCCCAAAGATTGATGATTTTTTTCGCCTCTCTCGCCGGCAGCAAGCACTTCTTGAAGGTCAACCTCCGACAAGCATACCTCCAAAAGGAAATGGGCAAGAAGTCAAAGCCACTCCTTGCACTGAGCAGGCAAAGAACTCTGCCGCCTCTAGTGACTCGTTTTCGGCAAAGCCTCAGCTCCTGCCATGGGGTAACAGGTCATGGACCAACTCCTGCGAGGCATTCCACACACACAGTACATCATAGATGACATCATTGTCACAGCCACAACCAATGAGGAACATCTCGGCAACCTCGAAGCTGTGCTAATATGCCTAGTTGATGCCGGAATACGATGGCAATGAGGTCAGCACATCCAGCCTGCACAAACTGCCATCCAAGGTTGATGCATTCCAGTAAGTGTCATGCCCTACCAACATCACAGCACCGTGCAGCTTTCTGGGCCTGGTCAGCTACTACAAGTTCATTCCCAACGTAACAACCACACTGCAGCCACTCAATGGTTTATTGCAACGCGGTCAGCGCTGAAAGTGGACTTCTGACTGCGACAAAGCCTTTTAGAACATGAAACGTCAAGTGGCATATGACACCGCGCTCAGTCATTTCGACCCAGACCTGTCCATCCATGTGGCTAGCAGTGCGTCTCCATACGGGTGGGCGTAGTCTCTGCCCTCTGGCAAGGAAAGACAAATTACTTCTACTTCTCGCACACCCTCCCCAGCTGAACACAACTACAGCCAGATTAATAAAGAAGCTTTGGGAATCGTATGAAGCCTAAAGAAGTTCCACAGTTACGTGTATGGCAGGCACTTCACGGTCATCACAGACCATGAACCACTCACCGCAATCTTTCATCCCTTAAAGCACCTCCCTGCCATGACTTCTTCTCGACTACACTGCTACAACATTGTAGCGCAAGACCACCGACCACGCTAAGGCTGATGATTTGTCTCACCTGCCTGCAAGCTCAAGTCACAACAAGGACGACGACCATGACCCCATGCACGCCTTCTACGTGTCCCAGTTCAACCCTTTGCAAGTCACTCACCAATCAGGTCCACCAAGGGACTTGACGTAACCTGACTTGAGCAGCCACTTTCCAAGCCGTACAGACGGGTTACTTTTGTGTCTGCACCGACTACCAGCCTACCACAATCGACACTCTGAGCTCACCTCGCGCCAAGACTGTCTGCTGTGCGCCGCACTTGTCATCATTCCTGCCAGCATACTCATGGATGAGCTGCATAGCTCCCACTGCAGCATCGCTTGTAGCTACATCTGGTGGCCCAAGATCGAGACATCGAGCACTACGTTTCCTCCTGCTGCAGCATCTGCCAGCAGCATCGCCATCAACCAGCCAAGGCACCTCTACACCCCTGGGAGTGGCCTGCCCGCCGCTGGGAACGCATTCACATCAATTTTAAGAATGCTGAGAATGCCCTGCCCAGAAATGTGTTGCTGATACCGTGCCGTTAGTGCACCAGGAAGGCACAAGAGCGTTAAAACTCTCCCCCTAAAGAAGGCTTTATGCTGAAACGTTACATTTAATAAAGTTGGACATTTGAACCTTTGGCTAGTGTAAAAGACCAAGACAAACAAATGAAGCTTGCATTACTGACAGCCCTAGTCCGTTTCATGCAAGCATTCTCCTAGTGTCACCTTCCATCGAATAAACATCTGAGGAGGGAGAAGATGTAGAGCATTAGATGAACAGATGCTCTATCAGGGTATCCATTTGCCAATTGTCTGTACCACCCTAGGTGTCTAGACTAACTGGCGCCTGTGTGACACAAACTTCATTCATCCTCAAATACAGCTCATGTTTCAGTTTTCCAGAAGAACTTCGAAAGAGTAGAGTGAAGACAGTTCTGAGTTCTTGATCTGATGCTTCTTTAGGATCACTAGAGAAAAAGACCTCACTGTTGTGTATTCTGTTGAGTTGGCGTGGTTGTGCTAGTGATACCGTAGTAGAAATTTACGTACAGTTGTGTTGACACCTGCTAACGCTCACTTGTTTTTTGCAAACGCCTTATCACCTTTTTGTGTTTAAATACGGGTGAATTCTGGCTTTCTTTTTTTATTCTTTTGTTTGGAAGTTTGAAGAAGAATATCAGTTTAATTTGGTACTCGACATATTGGCGACCTCGATGGGACTCGAACCCACAATTTCCAGCTTAGGACATAAATGTCCAGCATTTATCCAGGAAGTTGTTCTTGATGCTTTCAAAGTTGGCAATCTGTATGACTGCCTGTATATCTGCATGTTTATCTGTCTGTTTGTGTCTCTGACTGTCTCTCTATAAGTACGTCTCTAGTCAGTTGGTGTATCCATCCTGTCTGTGCACTGTCAGCAGAACTGTTTGTCTCCGTATAAGTACAGTGTGGTGAGTATGTATACGTGCAGTGTGGTGAGTATAAGTACAGTGTGGTAAGTATAAGTACAGTGTGGTGAGTTTAAGTAGAGTGTGGTGAGTATGTATAAGTAGAGTGGGGTGAAATATGTATAAGTAGAGTGTGGCGAGTATGTGTAAGTACAGTGTGGTGAGTATGTTTAAGTACAGTGTGGTGAGTATGTATAAGTGCAGTGTGGTGAGTATAAGTACAGTGTGATGAGTATAAGTAGAGTGTGGTGAGTATACGTATAAGTAGAGTGTGGTGAGTATGTGTAAGTAGAGTGTGGTGAGTATGTATAAGTAGAGTGTGGTGAGTATGTATAAGTACAGTGTGGTGAGTATGTAGAGTGTGGCGAGTATGTATAAGTGCAGTGTGGTGAGTATAAGTACAGTGTGGTGAGTATAAGTACAGTGTGGTGAGTATAAGTACAGTGTGGTGAGTATGTATACGTAGAGTGTGGTGAGTATGTATGAGTAGAGAGTGGTGAGTATGTATAAGTAGAGTGTGATGAGTATGTATAAGTAGAGTGTGGTGAGTATGTATAAGTAGAGTGTGGTGAGTATGTATAAGTAGAGTGTGGTGAGTATGTATAAATACAGTGTGGTGAGTATGTAAAGTACAGTGTGGTGAGTATGTTCGACTGCAATCATCTTCAAAGCGGAATGTGTCCCTGCTCGACTCTCTTCTCTTTGACCTTCAACCCTCTCATGTCTTTCTCTTCCTTTATGTGTGCAGTTTGAAGTTTGCCTAGCTGGGTTTTATATTCTCTCACAGATTGATCAGCTCCTACCGTGTTTTCTTTATCTGCTGACAGGAAGGTACATTAACCACCTTTGCCGGTCAGCTGGACACTGCAAGGGAAGGTGGCGAGTCAGTAGAGAGTTCCAGTGATGGTGACACCATGTTGGGAAAAGCGCTTGGAAATGAAGACGGTGCAGGAAGATATGATGATTCGGCTGACATGAAGCTGCAGAGAAGCCAGCAGGCTTCAGGCAGGGTTTCTGTCGATCCTCCAGGAAGCCTTTCAGCCCTGAGTGAAGGCACCGTCACCTTGGTAGAAAAGTCGTCTGGTGAGTTCAATAACCATTGGTCGTTTGCTAGAATACCAACATTGCCAAGTCGGCTGCCTGGAATGCATCCTTCGAATGGGTTCCACCCTGTGGTTTCTGTTCATAGCAACGAAATGGTTTAGAGCAAAGTTCAGACAAAGGAATTTGACATGCCTTGTAAGGAGAAGACAAAGAAGAAAATGGGAAGGGGTTGAACCTGTGGCAACATCACCTAGCAAAGCTGGAATGGCACAATCAATACCACTCTGCTACTTGCCAAGCCATGTGTGAGCTGTTTGAGACTATTTCCAAAGCAACGTGAAAGATGCATACACGACACTTCTTCTTCACTATTTCTGCATGCTCATGTCCTTTAGACGAACAAACAAAGGGTATGACAGGCCTGCTGATTGGTGAAGAAGATGCCCGTGGTGCTGGAGATGGTCACAGAATGGCATCTGAAGGGGAGGTGGACCTTTCTGTTGAACCTCTGCCGCTATCAACAAAAGGAGCAGAAGCCGTCGCTGCATGTGTATCAAAGCATCAACATGAAAGAGATCTCATTAAAGAAGGTAAATCATGTCAGTTCTAATCCCTCTTACCCATGTGACTCTAGCAACCACATGGCTATCTCTCTGTGTCTTTGTCCAACTCTTCACCCCACCCCCTCCAAGGTGGTAAACAGTAATTCACTTGTATAATCAAAATTCCAATAAATGGCTTCCCTGGATACCTTGACTTTTCTTGCCTATATGTTTTGGGCAGATTTGGGGCAATTTCAAACAGCTACCGTAAACTATCTTGTCATAGGAACCATCCTAGAATGGCAGGTGGAGAACATCAATTGTGCTCAGCAGACTGTAGGGAACGTCAAGCTTGGGTTTATTCCCATAAGCATATTCTCACTTTCTCTTTGTAATGTATAAAGCTCTGTTCATTTGTTTGTGACAGACTTGCCTGGGTTTAGATCAGAGAAAGTGTGCATATCAAAATATCCGGATAATGATCGTCGTTACTGCTCACCGTCAATTTCATCACCATGCACCCTTGTGGTTGTGAAGGATAGAATAGGCAAGAGTGTTCTAGCCTTGTGGTAAAACAATGCACCAACTTCAGGCTGCCCTGCTGGCTTAAATCAGAAGTTTATCTAGGGGCGGGGGGGGGGGGGGGGGGGGTCCCCCCCCTCTCCGGGAGGGGGCTTTTGCAAGAAAAAAACCCC
>JAOWAR010034573.1:0-13419 GCA_028571005.1 Clathrina lutea
ACAGACAGAGCGACAGACAGACAGAGCGACAGACAGACAGGCACCGTTGCCTGGCAGGTGCACTAACGCACATGCACACACACACAAACACACACACACACACACACACACACACACACACACACACACAAGCGCGCACACCCAAGCACGCACGCACACGCACACACAAGCGTGCACACCCAAGCACGCACGCACACGCACACACAAGCAGGCACAGATACATTAACAGAAACATGTGTTGATAGGAAAACTTACATAAAATGATATGCTTCCGCTCGTAGCGTTCACGAAGCTGGGACGCTCTGTAATGAGCCTCCTGGCACTGCGGGCATTCAAACGCGCTCGATCGGGAAGGCCGCGTGTCGTTTTCTCCGTGCCGCTATGCTAAAGTCCTGGTAAAGCCAACTTTTCCGGGAGTAGGTACTAGGGCAACCGTCGTGTGGGCACCTGTGCACGGAGCACGGTTTCTTCGCTTCGGGCTTATCTGGGTGGAGGTTCATGGCTAAACACCGAAAAGCCTCTTCTTTGAGATCTTCTTCACACAGAAGTGCCCTACGAATTTACGCGCGCATTTACTCAGTGAGTGAAACGCTTTCAGTGTTTGTGGCAATGTTTTTCGGCCACGATATAATAAAAATAATATCGTTTTAAGGGAAGGAAAGTGGTGCGCACATGTGTAGACGCGGTGCCACGCAACCGAAGCGGCGTCATGCAAGTCGTTCGCCCACTGAGTCGTCATGGAGATCATCAGTTCACCTTGATCGCTGAAATGTCCTCGAATGAATCCTGTTTCCATCTTTTGCTCGCTCTTCGAGTCTCAACAAAATTGTCTCTTTCTGGTATACGTCCACATCGATATTGCGACCACATTTTCTTGCTATGGAAACTAGAACTCATCTCGTACCCAATCGCATACTTTCGACAGAGATTACCTGCATGCAGACGTTTCGCGAAGGCCTATAGCTAATGCGTCGTATACGACGTACAGGACCTTGCACCGCCGGTGCAGTTCAGGTGTGCATGTGTTGGAGGGAGGTTGACAAAGTGATGAGTGAAGGTGTTGATGGTGAAAGAACCTCGTGGTGATATGGGTGCTTGCAGGTGTGGGAATGGTTTTCGGGGAGAAAATCAGCTCCGAGATCTTCTGGCGTCGGTTGACGGATCAACGGCTGCATGAGCTAATGTGTCAGCGCAGCGTGTTTCTGTTTTCGCTGTTTACCCTGAACATCAGTTTCAGTTTGGTGGACCCCCACAGGCATGATTTGCCAATGAACTTCCTTGGTTTTGGGCCCTCGAAAAGAAGTTTTTCGGTGGTCTGTGGCTGGGGCGTTGCTGTCAGGAGCCCGATCAAAGGGTCCGATCAATCAACAGGACGACCATTGCATGATCGATTTTCGATTGTTCTGGCCTCTGTCGATCTTTAAAATAGGAGAAAGCACATGCATCCAGGATCGCAATGAAATGTTCAGGGCACCTTTTTCGCGGTAGATATTGAAGAGCATTAGGCAAAGGTTCAGTAGATTCCGGCTCAACTAGATCATGCACAATTAGAGTTCAAAAAGTAATTCTTGTTCCGCAGCAAATCTGCAAATATCTTGAAATATAAAGAGGAAAGGGGCATCGCGTTGCGAACATGTAAAGTTGTGCCTCTTGGTCTCTTTTTTTTCCTGCGGGCATTGCGCTTCGCATGTGTGAAGCACTGTGAAATATTTGAAACCCACCGCAGAGAGTATATTCACGAAGACGGAGTCGTTTGAACTAGCCACGGTGAAAGGAGGAGAGCTGCAGTCATTTTGGAAGATCAGCTTTTTCTGATTGTCATGAGACTCTGCTTTCGCTGTCAGGAAACGATTTAGCGTATACCTGGCTTTGGGATCGACCAGACCGCTGCTTGCCGCTACATGCATCTAAGAGCGGATAAATTACTTGATTAATTTTTTTCCAATCACTTTAGTCACTTGGATAAATTACTTATTCATGAGGCCAGGGCTTATTCCAATTCGGCCAGAGTGGGACGATGTTGACCTGGTCATGCCTGTAACATTCAAGTCTGTCCTCCCAGCACGTTTCACTGTTGGTTCCTTCAATTGAGTTCACTCGAGGCCCTTGCTGCAGGACTCCATCTTCCAGCTCGTTTTGAGATAACCTATCCCAGTAATTATTCAAGCTGTTTCACCCTCCATATTGTGGTTCCCATCATGCATGTTTTCAATGCATATGCTGCTGAGTTGTCAACTTACTTCAAAGCTTACCTGTACAGATAAGAACCAGTGAACTCGCACATGAAGGGATGATTTGAACCGCCTTCGTACCCTTCTCTTATTCCAATGCTACCAAAAATGCAATCTATCACGGACCTACTGGAGAACTGAATCATTGTTTGACAGCAATTTGTGACGATCCCTGCCAGTCACAATGGTTTTGCTCACTATGGCGTCTCATTTTTGGCAGTGTTATTCTGGTCTCCGCTCTGTTTCTCCACGTCTATCTTCCTCTCTCTCTCTCTCTCTCTCTCTCTCTCTCTTTCAGTACAGGTATGAAAACAAAACATTTCCTATTTCAAAAGGGAAAGTTAGGCTGGGAGTCTTGCGCTCCTGCTTTGTAGTCCTGTTTCTCTTTCTGTGATTTAAACGCTTTCAGAAAATGTATCTGTTGCTTTTGAAAGTCCTTGCTGATTCAGTTGTTGTGTTATCACCTTGAGTTGGTGAAAATCTGAATATTTCCGAAGAGCCAGTGAGGTGTCACTGGGTTAATTGCACGCAGGAAAGTAGGCATAGTAGGTCAGAATATAAAGCCAAAAAGCATGAGATAGAAACAGCGCTTTACGAAAGGTTAGGAAAATGTGTTTGTCGGTGCTGAAAAGAGAAGTCTTTACCATCAACTTGTTCTTCCCATGGTAATTCCGACAATATTTGTGCTTCTTTGCACGTGCTGCCCAGGATTTTGCTGCCAAAGAACAATTAGTCTCCTTCTATGTTAAAGTCCGCTACACGCCTTCCCTTCGTTGCAAAGCAGAGCGAATGAAAAAGGAACGTTCTCTTTGCTTGAATCGAACGAGGTACGGCTGGTGAAAAGAAATTGTGAAGTGGCGACCGCAAGAAACTAACCCGAACTGAACGAAACCGACAGGCTAGCTTGACTGCCGAAGTGCCGAGACGAGACGGATAGGCGTGATCGGCAAACACGTGGCTACTTGAACAAACCTTACGAATAGTTCTGACTTTCGTCTTGAAAGGCGTCCACCGTGGATATCCAGTAAAAGCCCAATCGGCCGACGGTCTCAGATGATCTTCGCTGTACTTCTAGCTTCCTTGTAAAACCACCTAAGCTTACTTCATCCATTTCAGCCGTGGCGATGTTCCAGGCCGGCGCAGGCGGGCAATTTTTTTTTTTAAGCCAGCAGTCGTGATCGGCCGTTACTCGAGCCCAGACAATAATTTCCTTACCGTCCTTTCTATTGAATTGAATCGACAGCATTAGGTAGGCTCCATGCGGATTGCGAAAATCGCCAGGCGACCGCTAAGCGGTGCAAACTTTGATATCAAAATCGGACGGTCGTGCCACGTACGTATACGCATGCTTGTTCTTTTTCCGGGCTCGGCGTAATATGCTCGCTGATGTTGGGCCAAGCAGGCACAAACCCATCGAGATCAGAACATCGGTCGCTCTGGGATAAACCAGAATGTCGGGCTTCAAGAATTTCCGTAGTTGGAAGCCAATTCCAGAATCATCTAACACACCCAAAGGTGACGTTCCCACCAATACTTCAAACCATATGCTCCGTTGGAATAGTTCAGCGAAACTATTCGCACCAGTTCCCGCTTCACCATTTCTTCGTTCTCGGGCTCCTAAGCAGAACAAAAAAGAACCATCGGGCTTTCTTCGGCCTTTCACTTTTTCAGATTGTCTAGAAGATGGCAACTACCGACCAATCGCGTGGAACGCCTGGCGAAGCGGCAGAATCGACATCACCGGTGGGACCGCCTGCGGCTCTACACGTCCGCGCTGCGATTCCAAGGACACCGATGCTGAGGAGACGACACACGGAGCAGGGGATTCTTTCAAGAACTGTCGAACAGGCCAGCATCATGCCAGGCGCGAGAACGCTGCGATCTGCTCCGCGGCGGCAAGGATTACACCATGTCTACGCCCAGCTGAATTCGGAAAGGCCGAACAATCTACCGCGGACACGCTCCGAAGAACCTTTGCCAATGGACGAGCGACAACTCCGCGAAGACACGACCAGCGGACAGCCTGACGACCAGGCTGTAAAAGAACGCAGGTTGCGTCGGCTGCAGAGGCAGGTGACAGAAGAATTCCTCGCTCTGCCACAGTTCTACGAGCCGGATCTTCGACTGTACATCCGAGGCGTGGCTGACAGGGGCCTGTTGGTGAAGGAGGCCTTCCGTGGTCATCCCCAGCAATGGCGACACTACCAAGTCCAGGTTCTCACCGCCTTGCTGCCCAGCAAATTCCATGTGGACGACTACAGGCACATGCTGGAAAAGCAGTACCATCTCCGCCCTGTTCCCCCGCCTCAACTTGATGCGCTTGTCTCCACCTTCGTCAAGCTCAAGATTCTACTTAAAGACGCACAATTCTTCTTCACGGACGTGATACCTGACCGTAAGACCACAATCGCACAAGCGGCGGACCTGGGCCAGACATTTTACTGCACCTCCTCCCAGGTGCAAGCCCTTAAAGATTTGATAACCGTGGCGAGGTCCAACTGCAGGGATGCTGGCACCAGAGAAGAAGACTTCAACTTTGCCATTACAGAGAATGTCCTTGAGGCGTGCAACTTCTGCCTTGAGCAGAAAATGGAGATGGTTGTCGACGTTGTCAAGCAGCCAGAGGTTGTCAAGCAGCCAGAGGAAAAGAAAAAGAGTTTGTTGAAGAAGATGCTCAGCGACTTTTTCTAGTCCGCCGTAGCCTTAATCGTCTAGCATTGATCTTGCAGATGTAAGTCATCATGCCTGGCAGACGTTTTATGAAACACTCTTGTTGTTCCCTCTTTTTTGTCTTCTTGTAGACAGAGGTACACTTTCCTGTTTTGGCTTTTCTTCATTTCCTTAACTGTGTACCCTCATTTTCCTTGTCTTGACGTATTTATGCAGATCAGGCTCTGGCATTGGTAGCGCAGATGCAGGCCCTTCCTGGCCAAAGCTGTGCATCTTAACATAACTTCTATCAAATACCCTTGCAGCATTTATTCCCTCTTTTTCTTCCTTTAAAGTGAAGTAATTTTTTTCGCCGCTCCATTTTCGGGTACCTGCATTGTTGTGTATTGTAGTTAACCAGATAACTTCAAAGCCGATTGGGCGATGCATTTGGAAAGGAGTTGCAAGACATCCTTGGGTTTTGCCGTATATGATGATAGTGGCAGAAACTGGTTCTTGTGATACGTCCTTAGAAGTCCATTCCTTAACCTATCGAACGAGGTATGGCTAGAAGAAAAGAACACTTGAAATGGCGACTGCAGGGAACTAAATCGAACTGAACCAAACCGAGAGGCTAGCTTTACTGCGGAAGTGCTGAGACCACAGGGGTGATTGGCCAAGATGTGTCTACTTGAGCAAACTTTTCGACTAGTTCCAGCTTTAGACTTGAACGGTATCCCCCGGGGTTATCCAGAAAAAGTCTTAGCTTCCATGTTAGACCACCTACTTCTTCCATGTCAGCGACTGTCTTGCGAGCCCCCACCAGTGGGCCAAACAGGTCATAATACCCCGCTACTCGAACCCAGACGATAATTTCCCACACGGTCTGTCCGATTGAATTGTATTGAAATGAATTGAATGTATTCTTTTAGCAAGTGGACTCCGTGCGGATCGCGACTGGAAAACGCCAGGCGATCACTAAAGCTGTGCCAAATGTCATATTAAAATCAAAATCGGAACACAGTGCCATCTTCGAACATGTCACGTCAATGGTACAAAAGGGGAGGGGGGTTGTTCCTTTTCAGGGCTCGCCCCAAACGTAAATATGCGCCCCGATGTTGGACCAGGCATGCGCAAACCCATCGAAATCAGAGCATTGGTCGCTCTGGGATAAACCAGTATGGCGAGCTGGGCGAATTTCTATAGCCAGAAGCCAATTCCAGAATCGTCCAGCACACCCCAAGGTGGCGTTCCCATCCATACTTCAAAGCATATGCTCCGTTGGAATAGTTCAGCGAGTATATTCACACCAGTTCCCCCCGCTCGAACATTGCTTCGTTCTCGGGCTTCTAAAAAGAACAGGAAAGAAAGTTTGACCTTCCTTCGACCGTTCAGTTCGTCTAAAAGATGGCAACTGCCGACGAGTCGCGTGGAACGCCTGGCAAAGCGGCCTCAGAGTCCACATCAAAGGTGGGACCGCCTGCGGCTGTACCCGTCCGCTCTGCGATTCCAAGCACGCCGATGCTGAGGAGACGACACACGGACCAGGGAATTCTTTCAACAACTGCCGAGCAGGCCAGCAGGGTGGCGGGCGCGCCAGGAAGGCGACTGGTTTCTTGGAGTCAAGGATTCTCCGTCGAGGTGAATTCGGAAAGGCCGAACAATCTACCGCGGACACGCTCCGAAGAGCCTTTGCCAATGATGGAGCGGCATCTCCGCGAAGGGACGACCAGCGGATCGCCTGGCGCCCGGGATGTTGGAAACGGCAGGTTCCGTCGGCTCCGGAGGCAAGCAACTGACGAATTCCTCGCTCTGCCGCAGTTCTACGAGCCGGATCTTCGGCTGTACATCCGAGGCGTGGCTGACAGGGGCCTGTTGGTGAAGGAGGCCTTCCGCGGTCATCCCCAGCAATGGCGACACTACCAAGTCCAGGTTCTCACCGCCTTGTTGCCCAGCAAACTTCTTCTGCATGACTACAGGCACATGCTGGAAACGCAGTACTACCTCCGCCCTGTTCCCCCGCCTCAACTTGACGCGCTTGTCTCCACCTTCGTCAAACTCATGAAGCTACTTCTAGACGCGCAATTCTTCTTCACGGACGTGATACCTAACCGTAAGACAAAAATCGCACAAGCGGGGGACCTGGGCCAGACATATTACTGCACCTACTCCCAGGTCCAAGCCCTTAAAGATTTGATAACCGTGGCGAGGTCCATCTCCTTGGATACCGCCATCAAAGAAGAAGAAGAAGATTTTGACTTTGCTTTAACGGAGAGTATCCTGGAGGCGTGCAACTTCTGCCTTGAGCAGAAACAGGGTATGGTGGTCGACGCTGTCATTCAGCCAGAGGAAAAGAAGACCACGAAGAAGATTTCGTTGAAGAAGAAGCTCAGCGGCTTGCTCCTGTCCAGGCAGACAGTCTAAACCATTTCCACTGTAAGGCTATAGATCGATCTTACAGATGAAGGACAGCCCTGCGGAAAGGTTTATGGAACATTCCTGTTGTTCGCTATATTTTGTCTTGTTCTTTTTCTCCTTTTTGGCTTTGGCTTGTTTCCTTCATGTGTAGCTGCATGCGCAATTTCCTTGTTTTTGCATTTTTGTAGGTCATGCTCTGGCATTGATATCGCAGGTGCTGGAAATTCCTGGCCAAAGCTGCGTGCATCTTAGCACAACTTCACAAATAGTCTTGCTGTTTGTATCCCCTCCTTTTCTTCTTGTAAAGTGAGGTACACTTTTCTCGGCTTTTCTGTTTTCGTGGCCCTGCATTTCGTACCTGCATTTCTTTCCCTTGTAGATAACCAAATAAGAGCAAAGTGAATGAGTGATGCATTGCTGATAGGGCTGCAGGACGTGGGGTTTGTCATGATGATAATAGCAGAAACTTGTTCTTGAGATATGTTCAATCTTTATCAAATCAAATTAGGTATGGCTCCAACAAAAAAAAAGAAAAAAGAAAGAAAAAAAAACGTGAAGTGGCCACTGCAGGGCATGAACTAGAACTGATCGAAAACGACAGGCTAGCTTGACCGCGGAAGTGCCAAGACCGCAGGAGTGATGGGCCCCCAGCTACTTCCCTCTTCGCGACGGTCTTCTAGGCCTGCGCCGGTGGCGGAGATTATGCCCCGTTAGTCGTGCCCAGATGAAAAGTTCGTATTGGATTGAATTGATCCCGGAAGGCATTAGCTAGTACGGAGGCTCTTTGCCCAAACGGAAACATGCGCGCCGATGTTGGACCAGGCATGCGCAAACCCATCGAACTCAGAACACTGGTCGCTCTGGGATAAAACCAGTATGGCGGGTTTGAAGAAAATCCATGGCCGGAACCCTATTCCAAAATTGTCCAGCGCACCCCAAGGTGGCGTTCCCACCAATCCTTCAAACCATAAGCTTCGCTGGAATAGTTCAGCGAAACTATTCGCACCAGTTCCCGCTTGAACATTTCTTCCTGCTCGGGCTCCTAAGAAGAACAAAAAAGAACCTTCGACCTTTCTTCGGCCTTTCAGATTGTCTAGAAGATGGCAACTACCGACGAATCGCGTGGAACGCCTGGCGAAGCGGCAGAATCGACATCACCGGTGGGACCGCCTGCGGCTGTACACGTCCGCGCTGCGATTCCAAGGACACCGATGCTGAGGAGACGACACACGGAACAGGGGATTCTTTCAAGAACTGTCGAACGGGCCAGCATCATGCCAGGCGCGAGAACCCCGCGATCGGCTCCGCGGCGGCAAGGATTACACCATGTCTACGCCCAGCTGAATTCGGAAAGGCCGAACAATCTACCGCGGACACGCTCCGAAGAACCTTTGCCAATGGACGAGCGACAACTCCGCGAAGACACGACCAGCGGACAGCCTGACGACCAGGCTGTAAAAGAACGCAGGTTGCGTCGGCTGCAGAGGCAGGTGACAGAAGAATTCCTCGCTCTGCCACAGTTCTACGAGCCGGATCTTCGACTGTACATCCGAGGCGTGGCTGACAGGGGCCTGTTGGTGAAGGAGGCCTTCCGTGGTCATCCCCAGCAATGGCGACACTACCAAGTCCAGGTTCTCACCGCCTTGCTGCCCAGCAAATTCCATGTGGACGACTACAGGCACATGCTGGAAAAGCAGTACCATCTCCGCCCTGTTCCCCCGCCTCAACTTGATGCGCTTGTCTCCACCTTCGTCAAGCTCAAGATTCTACTTAAAGACGCACAATTCTTCTTCACGGACGTGATACCTGACCGTAAGACCACAATCGCACAAGCGGCGGACCTGGGCCAGACATTTTACTGCACCTCCTCCCAGGTGCAAGCCCTTAAAGATTTGATAACCGTGGCGAGGTCCAACTGCAGGGATGCTGGCACCAGAGAAGAAGACTTCAACTTTGCCATTACGGAGAATGTCCTTGAGGCGTGCAACTTCTGCCTTGAGCAGAAAAAGGAGATGGTTGTCGACGTTGTCAAGCAGCTAGAGGAAAAGAAGACCACGAAGAAAAGTTCGTTGCAGAAGAAGCTCAGCGACTTGCTCAGTCCAGGCAGTCCATCTAAACCATTTCCGCTGTGATGCTCTTGCATTGATCTTGCAGGTGTAGGTCCTCATCCCTGGCAGACGTTTTATGAAACAATCTTGTTGTTCCCTCTTTTTTGTCTTCTTGTAGACAGAGGTACACTTTCCTGTTTTGCCTTTTGTTCATTTCCTTCACTGTCTACCCTCAATTTCCTTGTCTTGACGGGTTTTTTTTTTTGCAGATCAGGCTCTGGCATCGGTAGCGCAGATGCACGCCCTTCCTGGCCAGAACTGCGCATCTTAACATAACTTCTATCAAATACTTTTTGCTGTTTTTATCCCCTCCTTTCTTCCTGAAGAGCTCAGAAGAGCTCACCCTTTTCGGCTTCTCCGTTTTTGTGTGGCTACATTTTCTTACCTTGTAGATAACCAGATAACAGCAAATGGATTGAATTTTCTTTTGGTGATGGAGCTGCAAGACATGGTGGGGTTTTGTTGTTATGATAATGGTAGGAACTTGTTCTTTATATATGTCCACTCTTTGTCAAATCAAACAAGGTACGGCTCGAAAAAAGGGGCTTGTTGAAGAAAAAAAAAAGAATCTTTGACGTTTCTTCAACCATTCAGGTTGTCATGGCAACTGGCAGCGTTGATCCCTTCCTTGTCTTCTTGTAGAACGGGGTACAATATTTTGTGTGTCTCCGTTTTCGTTTAGCTGCAATTTATTGTTCTGACATTTAACCAGATAAGAGAAAACTGATTGGGTGATGTGGTGGTGATGGAGCTGCAGGACAAAGTGGGGTTTTTCCATGATGATGAAGACAGGAACTGGTTCTTGTGATAAGTTCATTCTTTATCCTGGCAGTTCAGTCGTGTTACGTCATGATTGATGTACATACATGTAGAACACATATTACTTGGGTTGTCCGGCAGCGTGATTTCGCACGTCTTGCCTATGAATGATTCTGGCTTGGTGATCGACGTTACGTGGAACAAACCAACTCACCAAACTGAAAAGCGTTATATTCTGCTCAGTTCCATAGTCATAGCATCTGATGATGGTGAACACCGTTTCATCAAATCAGCTTCATAATTACTAACCAATGTTGAAGCTTTTTGCTTCCCGTAGACCGCGGCATGTATTTTTCACCCTTGTTCCCTTTGCTCCTTCGCACCACATTCAGCCGTCATGTCGTCTGGTTCTCCGCCTTTTCGAGCTTATTTTGACCTTCGTCATCAGGTACACGTTTTTGCTATGCTTCTTCACATTTCTTTCGGAGCGTTCTTATGCATGCGTCGAAGAAGGCCTAGTAAGCTTACCGAAAAAGGCAAGTAGCTGTAAATACACGTGGTTGTCAGCTCGTTGTGTAGACAGCGGTGCACTTGACTGATCGAACAGCATCCACAATCCGCTTGTCAAAGTCCATGGTGAACGAACATCATTTCAGTAGTCAAAACCTGAAGAGCCTCGGAATCTGGAAAGCCGGCATAGACTCGAACAGATGACGACGATCCCGAAGTTGCCGCTGTCCAAATATTTTGTTGACTTTTTTCGAGCATTTGACTACTTTCAACAGGAAGAAAAGTGCTCGAGGTTAACCATGTGCGCCAGGGTACTCTAGGAAGCGAATTCCAGTACGACAGTTGTGCTCATGCTCCACGACTAGTTTTCCTTGCAATCAGGATCTTCAGCCAGTTCACACGTCCAAGGCGGCGCGTTACATGCCCGAAGATCGTTCACTCTGCGGATTACGCGGTGTATGGCTGTCGCCTGGGCTGGCTGCCTTGAAGCGTGAAGCTGAGAAAATTTACCGCAGTCAAAGTTGCAAGCATGACGTTTTCTTCCCGCAAGTAGTGAATAGTGATAAGCTTGTGGCGATTGCTTCGTAACGATGATCCGCTTAGTTGGAGAGGATAGATGTATTGGCCGTGACCAACGCTCGTTAGAATTCAGGTTTCGTCGTTTGCATCGACAGAAGACCGAGGAATTGCGCCGCCACGAATGCTGACGAGTAGGATCTCCGACTCCAGAGACGTGTTGGGCATTGAGCTGGTTAAAGGCTACTTCGAGGTTCTGCCTGGCATTCGCAACATGATGCTATCTTGCGTTTCCTGCAGTTTTCCCCAACCGGACGACTGTCCGGAAGAATTGGCGAAATCGAGATAAGGAACGGTATCTTGAAACTTTACAGGAAGGCCCTCAGAGAGAATGAGCTGCCATGGGCATGTATGTTTCATGACCAACATGGAAAACCAACTTAATGGGGGAAGTCATCCGTTCGTCCTGCTTACTTGGGGCGAGCATTGCCTTCCGCAATCTTTCCTGCTCAAGGCAAGGAACTGGCGGCTGTCGAAGACTGGAAAGACTGAGAACCTAGCGAGCTTTTAGTGGCTTGCCCACTGGCTACAGCACACTCACAACTTGAAGTATACTGCGTACAGCCTTTAATTCCCTGCCAAGCTATGCCAGTGCTGTGTGCGAATGAGGAGACCGGGAGAGGTGGACGTGAACATGGCCATTTTAGCCTCTAAGCACAGAAGAAAGAAGTGATATTGGAAGACATCCACAGTGATACTCAAGATTGGAGCACCACACGGTAGCACCAGGATGAGCCTCGGGAGAAGGATATGGACAAGAGCAGCAGCAATGGAAGGACCAGAAGGAAGGAAAGAAGGATGAAGTGATAAAGCAGTGACAGAAGAAGGAAAAGACAGCAGGAAATACTACATCAACATCCACAACACAAGCAGCAGAAGCAACCTTATTATACTCAAAGGAATATGAATAAGCAAACACCATGAAACAAACAGAGAGAGAAAGAGAGAGAGAGAGAGAGAGAGAGAGAGAGAGAGAGAGAGAGCAATGACAACAACACCAACGCTCATATGGCAGTGTTTGACTGTTGATCAAGTTACGCTGCGCACCAGAGTCTCTGATGGCGTGTGGTATCTCTCGACATCTACAAATCAAGCAAGCGATTTATGGTAAAGACCAATACATATGGAATCAAAGTAATCGGCCGAGCTGTTCTTGTTCGTTTTAGATCGCTTAAGCTTTGATTTTGTGCCTTCATTCGAGCTCTGCCACAGTCGATCGCCATCTGCAGCCTTCTGATGCCCACTTCTGGCTTCACTCACCTGCTGTGTCCCCTTTAATTCCCGATTTTTTTTATAAAAGTGACGGTCGTAATCGCAGAGAATGTGTGCCCTAGATTTCGATCAAACTTCCTGATGTCATCTAACATCAACCGATTTGGTCAGAGACTGCACCTTCTAAACATATAAGGTACATTTTGATATGGGCAACAGCGTTAGAGACAACATAAACAAGATGCACTAGGACACCTTCCGAAGCAACTAACACAAGACTGACTAGAGCAATCAACATTGTCAACTACAGAAGCACTGCCATCACTTCAACTAGAGAGCCGGACACATGGCAAGTCGATAGTTCAAACGGACAGCATTGCAGGAGAGACAGGGACTGCAGATCATGAGTTGCAGGTATGGCCAAGAAGATTGTTATAATACTCTCTCTGAAGTGTGAATGATTATTACACTGTACAGCTTGTGCAGTATTTGCATTACCATATGGACACCAGGAGCAGCCTGAGTGTCAAGAGATAAAAGCAAAAATTATTGGGAAGAAGGAAACCATTTCTTGAAGCTCAAACTTCATGCTGGAGCTCAGACTAGAACACCGGACACCAAATTGCCAGCAGGCAGAAGTCAACTTACCATCCGCTACGCAATCACAACAACCTTGGAAAAAGATGGGAAATGGTACAGTTTCTAGGTCAGAATTTCTCATTCTGCCGCGAGACCACGGTGTGAAGAATGGCTGTGGTGAAGGAAAACTGAAATCGTAAAAGGACTATACAGTGGTATCAGCTGTGAGCAAAAGTATGTAATATTAGTGTAGGCAGTTGTAAACAGAGAATGGTGAAGAGAGAGAGAGAGAGAGAGAGAGAGAGAGAGAGAGACAGAGAGAGAGAAGGAGAGGGAGAGCGGGGGGGGGAAACGACATTGGGAATGTGTGCCATTGA
>JAOWAR010034684.1:0-13418 GCA_028571005.1 Clathrina lutea
CCCCCCGTCAGTCTCGGGCTGGATCCGCCACTGACAGATATATTATCATATGATCGCCTGCTTTGAGTGGCCGTTATTCATCGTGACACCCCCCTCCCTGTTTCATCACAAGAAATGGGACGTCAGGCTAGGGGCCATACATGTTCATGATCACACCACCTGTGAACTGGAAAGCCAACAGACTTTCGGAATTTCAGTACAGATTGTCAAGCTTTGCCGCTATTGCCTTCTTCCGTACAGAAAAGGTTTAGATATCCTGAAAAGGCTTTCGTTGAAAGTTTTACGACTGTCCAGAGCTTTGGAATTTTACCACTACCAGCAGCTGAAAGCGTTGGCCAGGAAGGTTAACCTAATCACATCCTGAGTGCTATCTCTGTGTTGTAGCTAGTCTCTCTCTCCATCCCTCCCTTCATACCATCTCTCTTGGTGTCTTCAACAAGCTAAAGAACTTTTTTCGAGGAGAATAGCAAGGGGTGGCCCTCGTTGTTTGTAAGAAGGCCCCAGAGGTAAGAGTGGACGTACCCAGTGCAGACAGCACACCATGTATGGGCGGCGTCGATGATTGGGCTCCGTTGTCCCAAGAAAGCCATCAGGGAGGCATCCTTCTTTTTGACAAAGTTTAAAGCTTGGGAGAGTTGAAGGATGGTGACGCATATTTTGCTTCCTTTTGCATGGGCTACATAATTTCTTACATCATCGCGATCAAATTGTACCATTTTTCTTCAGCATTCAGAATTTAAAGAAAACCAATTCAAAAACAGAAATGATGGGTGGTTCACACACAAAAACAAACCGGTTTTCACAACATGGTGATAGCCCTCCTTGCAGAATTTCCCAGGATAATTGCTCCGCAAGCGGACAGTACAATGGCGAGGCAGCGTTGCGAGAAAAACGAAAAAAAGGGCGAAGCTGGTGTGACATCTCCAAGTTCAAGTAATCAAAATAACGAAATTGGTCAATCCTCAGTAAAACATGACACCTGATGTGATTCAGATTTGGGTGCTTCCTCACAGTATGTATGACGTGGGTGAGCAACAGCCATTACTGAAAGGCGACCTGATAATGTAATTGCTGGATTCAGATTCAAAACGAATACAAGACGATTCATTCCCATCCCCTGCCTGAATGTGCGAATCTTTCAAATTTGCAGGCCGCTCAAGACATTTCAGCCCTAAGACAGATGGTTATATATGCACGGAAACAATTTAATTTCACCCACATGGCCAACTGGTTAGCATAAATGCAAAGAGCTGCTCTGCACAAGCTTAGGTATAGTTCTCAGAATTCATGAACACCATTTTTATTTCAAACTTGCGATGTCCAAAGCATGCCTGAACACTGTGAACAGGGATCTCACATTTTTTCTACCTGCCACTTTGTACCAAAGTGTATGCAAGTACACATAGCCCTGGTTTATCATGTGCTTTCAAACCCGTTCCCTGCTTTCAAATCGTGTTGAAGAGCAAAAAGGCTGTAGCCAATGAGTAGCTACTTTTCTAAACCGTTTTTCTCTGCCTACTTAGAGTTGCCTGTGCTCAAGATGAGAGATTCACACCTAAGAGAATGATCAGATGCAGCCCCAGTTTTGATCCTGGTACGCAACATGCCACTAGCTGGTATGTGGTAGCATTAGTCAGGTGGGAATAATTCCCTCCTACCGGTGGCAAAGGCTACCACAGCGTAGCCGGAACTGTTTGTGTGCTGGCATCAAACTGCAAGTTCAAGGATCAATAATAATGATCATTATTATTATTTATCATCTAGACGGAGGAGGCGGTCGAAAGACTCAACATCTAGTTGATCGAGGAATACTTCTCGACAGAGGGAATCAAGAGACTGAAAATCGTTGAGGAATACTCTGATTCTCGTTTGCATGTGAGATGCATACCATTGACTCCCAAAGACGGTAGGTTCTGTGATTCACCTCGAAAAGCAGTTGACAAGCTTGGGAAATCAAGATGGCATCTGTGGTCTATATTTGGTGTGCGACCAACTGCCTGAGGAAGAGGAACACTAAGGCGGAAGTCTGAGGAATGTCTCACTATGGCGGAAGTCTTTCTTCCATTGAAGGCACTGGCACACCAGTTTCAAGTTTACCTGTGGTTTTCACCCGGAGAGAAGCCGTACAGGCTGAGTGACGCATAGCTAGCCAGCGGCTTGCGGACCTTGGCACCATCCTTCTCCTCGAAGCAGTCCGACCTGTCGAACCGCCTAACCGGCACCCACCATATGTTAATCGCCAGGTTTCTACCATATGACCGCAACTGGTGATACCATCTAGAATCAAGAAAAAATGATGAACAGAACAAAGGAACACAATGCAGAAAGATGAAAAATTACCTGCACAAGAATTATATTCCTTTATGACCAGCTCTACAGACTAAGTGGATTATTAGGCTCTTACAGCCTCAGGAGTGCCTTCAGTACACACAGGCTTGAACTCTCAACATTTAGCCATATTGAAATCATGATAAGGTTGGTTCAGACTGCAAAGGATACAGTTACACACCAGCTCCCATGATCCACTCAACCGCAAGAAGCACGCAAGTTCTAGAATTGCTGACAATACCAATATACAGGCAATACTTCCTCCCAAGGTGCACAGCCAGATATTGGGAGTTAATTCGAATGTACTATATGCTTCAGAAACTTGATCACCACCGAGTGACTGGCCACTCACTGGTGCACCATGCAACAGCCGTAACCAGAAAGCTGTCCGCATGCATGTTGCATTACTAACCACTGTAAGTCTCAGGTGAGAATATTAATAAGACAGAGAATTTGGTAAATTCACTACTTTGCCCATTTTGAACGTTTTTTTCATTTCAATAATATACTAAATAAAAACAAATGGCTTTGCACAAAGCAAAGTACTGCTTCATCATGGTCAAGGGGGTCTGAGGCCGTCTGTGCACTTCATGTACTGATGCTTTGCTACTGGTATTTCGCACCACTTGTTAGAATGACACATTTCCGGTGTTCTCATATGAAACTAGTACTCGATTAATAGGTGCGGTTTGTTTCAAACAATCTGTTCAGTTAGTGAGCTTCATATGTTAGGCAAGGGACCGATCATTGCAAGATAATTGGCAGCCATTTTCTTCGCTCAAAGTATGCAAGTAACTGGGAAATTCGTGAGTTTCCAGCTACTTTTTTTCCTCTCTCCCCGTTTGGGCCCTTGGGTTTTCTGCCACTGGATCGTGATGAAAACTTGGCCCACATCCTCGCTTTAAGTCCCCGGCTAGCCGGCAAGTCATGGCTTGTTTTGGCCCAGCACAAGCATTCATCGAAATGTTTGTTGAAAAGCTTTGGCCATCCTCCTTCAAACAGTGACAAGTAAAGCTAAAGGGGAAAAAAGGAGTTTGACATAGACTGTCCACGTTCCTGAGTAGTACCTGTTACAGAACAGAAGTTCTGGTCCAAGCCAACGCCCCGGACTCATCGTGGCATACCAATCATTGTGGAAATGCCTGGTACAAGTTACCAGCTCAAAAAATAGGGCAAATTTATGGTAACACACCACATTAACATTTCAGCTGCGCCAAACTGGGCGTAAAGGAACGTAGAAAGGCCATGCTTTCGGCATGAGAGTGGCAGTGACCGGAAGGCTAGAACAGCCCAAATGGGAAAAGATAAACACAGTTGGCAACTTACCACCAGATTTCCCCTTTCCTTGCACGCTTTTGAGCAAGTGCTGTAACCGTTTCAAAAAGGCAGCCTATGATCCTGCAAATTGCGCATTTGAGCTACTGATTTACAAAAAAGTTACGAGAAAAAAAAGTCTTCATTAAATTTAAGACTCGAAGTAGTCCAACAAAATTAGTATATTGCCCCCACATCCAACATCACGGTTGCAAGAGAAGAGAATCGAAAACTGATAAAACACATGCGAATAGGTGCGATCATTCTTTCCTCCATTCTTGTGGTATCCAACATCACTTCAGTAATCGAGACAAATTGACCCCTTAAAGCAATCAAATTCTTACGAAATGGAATTGGGCTTTGCTGAAAGCTGTACCCGGGTAGGGGAGGGGGAGGGGGCTGACCTGAACGGGATGAAGAAGCAGTCGCCAGCTTCCATGTGAGCCCTCCACCACGGAACTTTGCCCAAGCCAGGGTACTTGTAAACGTCAACGCTATCCACGTCCACACTGCTATATCCTCCTTGCATGACGTCAATATGGACCATGTCTTTGTATTTCTGACCAGGGAAGGGAAGAAGAATCGAGCGAGGGGTAGATAGATAGATAGATAGAGAGAGAGAGAGACAGAGAGAGAGAGGGGAAAGATGAGAGATGAATCTGGCAGGGCATCTGCAGTGACATGGCCCATCCTTGAAGCTGAAAATGAAAACAAACGCATGCATGTTGACTGAAAGGCAGACTGAAGTGTTGGTTCTCACGGATGCTCACCAAATTTTTACTGGCATTTTTCTATTCAGGTTACCGGCAATAAAGTGGAAAATGGCGAAAGCCTCATTGTCAGGACTCTTATAGAAAATCACTCATCCAAACCTCTTACCATCAAGCTACCCACGAATCAACAAGAACTGTCAACGTGATACAACTGAATAACTGCATGGTGAGGGTTTTTTAACTGACTGTTCCGTTAATTATATAGCAATATGATTGAGGTTTCCGGCGGCAGCAATACGTCATGTATCAGGAATCTAGAGGGCACATCCACATCGTTCTCATCAAAGACACTTCAAAACCTCAACACCACTATCATACTTTAACACTCTCTTCAACAGCAATTCACAGTTCTATTTCGCTATCAATATTTACAGACAGCTCTGGTTGGCCCAAGCCCTACAAGGTGGTCCTGCCTAGTGACGGAGTCCTCTTGTAGTAATGCAGTTTGCACAAGAATAAGTTGAAGAGCCTGAAAAGCACGTGCACAAGAGCCATCATGGTTGTGTTGATGATTCAGGCATCGACATCACGAGCAATAAGCATCTGTTGTGAAGGACAAAAGACTTAAAGAGAAGGCATTGCTTAAAATTGCTGAGTATCTGCAAGGCCTAAATCTTCCTTTCTTTCCGGCAATTCTCAGCCCAAGTGAAACGCACAAAGGATGATGTCACCCAGGAAGAAACCGCTAATCTCTATGGCAACAACTCACACAGTTTTCACATCACTCAAGCTGCCATTGTACCCCACACAATGGTTGTTGGGATCGAGACAATCAGTCAGTGATGAGTGGGTGTGAATGTGTGTGCATTGTGCTGAACGCGCAAGCTCGGAAATTCACAATCATCGCTGTCTGTTTGTTTGTTCGACTCTTTTCCCAGGTTCACCTTGTCAACGAGGAAGATGTCCTTGGTGCCGCTCATCAAGCAGTTGATGTTGTCCACGTCGTCATTGTGTAGCACTGACTTGGTGCCTCCGCTGCTGAACCACATGACGGCGTCACGGAGATTCTTCGTGAACCCTCCACACAGAAGACAGCTCAGCAGCTCAAAGTCATCTGAACAGTCACAGAGGAGAAAAGGGATAGAACGTGGTGAGATGCCGGCACAACCGTTTGGATGAGAATCACAGGCTCACTCATGAGTCACGATCACTGTCAATGGGGGTTGCCATGGTGACAAACTTGCAAAGCATGTGCATAAGTGTGCTGGCACTAAAGACAGTGACATTTGAACCAACGCGTTCTCGTCAAAAATACACCAACTCGAGTCTCAGACTCCATACACCAGGTCGACTGGGCACAAGGTACCCAGCTACAGTGCTGGTGTGTGCAGCTTTTCTATGCAATTCTCTCTTTTCAAGAAAAAAATCACCAAAAAGACACTTTGCAGAGCCAAAAAAGACACACCACTTGGAAACGATATCTTGATTCGAAGCTTTCTCGGTTCATTCGCGGTCATGCAGCCTGGGTAGGTATGAAGGCATTCTTCGTTCTTGTTTTGACTTGTTATCCAGATTTGAGTTAGAGAACTGTCCCTACATCGTGCTTCCGGAAAAGAGGTTACCCATGCCAATTACCAACCCAAACCTGGCAATGAAATTATAAACATTATGGACATTTCAGTTTATTATGAGCAACTAGAGAAACGGATAAGAAAAGACAACACAGAAAGAAAGACAAGGTGAAACTCTAGTTGTTGTTTTTATGTTGTCTCTTATCCTTTCTCAAATTACTGAAATGTCGTTTTTGCCCTCCAACTATGTGTCAGTTTATTATTAGAACAGCAAGTTCCCAATTAAAGGGACACTGTCACGGTAACCAAACCCTGCGCACGTGCAATCACGTGTGTGCGTCCGTGTGTACAAGGAGGCATCCCAGCCACTGGCCAAAGACATTGACCAAGGCGACGAACGAGTAGGTCAAGCAATCATGCAACGATTAAAAACCACGTCTCTTTTCGCTCCTCTCCGCTTTTTAACGTTTTCCTCTGTGAATTTGGCATAGTATTCGGGGAAAAAACCTAATCAGTTCGCTGAGTCCCTCTCAGGAAGTCATCAATAATTTTCTCGCAGATTAAATTGCTGAAGTGGCCCAGAAGTTGGGACCAGTTTTCCCAAGGAACAGGTCATTGACCTATACCTCAGTAACAGTAGGTCACTAACCTTTGCGTCAGTAACTAGGAAGTCATCAACCTTTACCTTGAAAGGTGTGATCTGGGCACAAGCCGGGGAAAAGTTTTTTTTGCTCAAAACCTATACCTTGGTTAACAAACAGGCCATTTTGAAAGCGACATATTGCAACTGTTTCCATGACAACCATTTTCCAATTTTTGTGGTTTATCACAACTGTATGCGATACAGCCCTTTCTGTGCACCTTGGAAAACTGAACACTTGACCTCTCAGCATTCAAAGCGGTCTTCAGCCTTTCACACAAACGTTGTTTGATTGCGGCTGAACGTCACTTCGAAAGCCCGTGTTGTCATCTTGGTGACGAAATGAGTGAGCATACCAAGGTACGCCTCACTATGATGATGCACAGCACCTGACCAGCAGTTTGCTGACATGTCCCGCACCTGCATTTTTCCGCTCAGACTTACGTCTGCGGATTATGCATGAACAAAGAACTGCGATCTATCCAAGACAAAAGGCCAACGAAACTGACACCAGGTTCAAAGGTCAACGAAAAGTGCTACACCAACAACAGCTGTAGATTTCAACAAGGTGTGCAGCAGAGCCGTGGAAAGTGATGAAAATCTTGCATGCTGGTAATACTTTCTAGACCACCTGTGTCCTAGTCTTCAGACAATAGTGGTGAATGTGACGACAGTACTCATTTTTCTAGACCCTTATTTTTACTTCATCAATAGTTTTCCAAGGGGAAAAGGTAACTAACTCAATTGAAGGAAAGTTGATATGGCTTCTGAGTGAATGAAAAACTTACTTAAACCTGCAGGATATTTGAAATAATTATCAAAATGACGTCATCATAGCAAACTTCCTTAAATTTTAAGAAACTTTTCATCACAAGATGTCAGTGATCGGTCTGAGAGAGTGCAACATTCATTTGCAACTCACCAGACGCAGCGTTTCTCGTCACGTGACTGTATACCGTCTGGCTACTGAGGAAAGCGTCTAGATCTGCCTAAATCGTTTTCCAAGTTTCTACTGATGGTGATACTGTCTTTTCTCCTTGGTTTACATCTAAAGGCTTGGCAGAGCCACAAAGCCATACGCATGTGCGCAGGGATGCGCGTTCGTATGCTGCAAACTTAGGCTAACGCTCGACCTAATTCATCATCGCCCACCGTGCATCTTCGGAGGGAGCGTCTCCACCATATACTCGTCCGAGCCGTTGTAGCGAGCCAGGAAGGTTTTCAGCTGCACGTAGCTAGTTCCTTCGGAGCGGTTTTCCTTCTTCCCGTGTTCCGTCATCATCACGGTGCTGCCGAACTTTTCCGCCAGGTACGCGTCGTTCCACCTCTGGAAGGCTCTACTCCGTCGCGTTGCTCCACGAAGCAGCACGGGCTTACTTGGTTTAACATAGCGCTCGTAGAAGTCAATTGGATGGGGCACTTCGTCTATAACTTCGACGTCACCTTCCGCTGGGCGATGCGAGCCGAGCGGTTGGAGATGACCCGGCGGTGCTGTTTTCGTCTCGCTACGGCCAGGAGCAGCTGACGAGGCCAGCACGACGACGATCGCACACAGACTGGGGGCGAGTACGTACCGCCGCATGTTCCCAAACCGTGAGATGTACCCAAGGCCCTTTGACTTGCTAACAGACGATGACACCATGATCGTCCTGCCGAGCGTTCGAAGCCTGCGCAGCTCAAGGCAGCTCGCCGAAACGCGCTCAAACAGAATCAGACTTTTATTTCCGGACGAAGCCTGCAAGGGCGCCAAGCGATGTCACCAACCACGCGCACGTGCACTGCCGCCTGTATACGCGCAGGCCATGCGCCAACGTACATGTAGGTCCGACGATCTACTGAGACATGCATTGTACATCGATTGACTCGGCCATGGATGATCAGCGCACATGTAGATCTACCATGATGTACGCGTCGGCTTGTTGGAACATGTAGAATAGTGCTCGTTTTTTTGCCCGTTAATGCTTTGAGCGTCCTGGGGCCCGTTTTTTTTTTTCATTAACTATTTAGTGGCACCCCTGCCCAGGCACAAGCCAAGATTCTGCTATTCCTAATACGTCAAAATCTAAGTTCTTCATAACATCCTCAAACTCCTCTTGCTTATTACACAGCCCTGGCCCATTCACGAATGGCCATCGCACACTAGATTGTGATTCATTCCTCTTACCTAGCCTAACCTTTGATGTCAGGCTGGGTGTCTCCAAGGACCCCAACCCGACATGGAGTTTCCCACATCTCAACGATTCTCCCATCCTTATCTCCACCCACGTTTTGCCAAGGCCTGCTTACATCTGTCTAAGCTGTTTATTGCGTCCTTTGGGCGCACAGCCGAAACAAAACTCATCCGTTTCCCCTTTTGACTTGCTCGGAAAATCCTCGACACCGACAGCCCCCTGGTATTCACACCAAAATCACTTAGCAGACACAATACAAGCTCTATGGTGTATTGGCCTTCCACACCCAAAGAGTACGACTGCACAGAGAATTTAGGCTTCTTCCTGGTGTGCCCTTGGACATAGCGGAAACCGGCCTCCTCCACTGCCCCGCATCTTGCACTGTCGTACCCGAATGCTGTTGATCTAAGCCCTGTTTCTGTCTCTGGTCCTGATGTTGCTTCTCTTCAAGTTGTTTCTGTTTTTGCCTTTGGTGTCCCTGTCGTTGCTGGTGATAACCTGCCATATTCTCCTGTTGTTGCTGCTGCTTTTGCTCTTTCCGCTTTCGTTGCTGGTCCTGTTGCTGCTGTTTTGCCTTTTCATGCTGCTGCTGCTGCTGCTGCTGCTCTTGTTACTGCTGTCGCTGTTGCTGCTGTTTCTGCTCCTGCTGCTGGTGTTTTCTCTTCTGGTCCCCTGCTTCTAATTGTTCATAATCTTGGTGTTCCTGTTCTTTCCGCTCTTCTTGCACTCCTTTAAGCTGCTGCTGCTGCTGGTCCCGTAGCAGCTGACCCTCCTCTCCTGTCCCTGTGCTATTTTCTTTTCCTGGTATTCCTGCGCATTTTCTCGGTCCTTTGGCGTCTATAGGTACTCGAGGCGAGCAATGAGGCTGCGAATAAGCCTCTTTCCCGGCGCTATCTCCTCTTCCAGCCTGTCTATTCTCTTCCGGTACTGACATCTTGGAAGTGAGTCTCCGTCCAATGTCGGATTCGGTGTGGACGTGTCGTCTTGAAGTCGCTTTGTCGAAAAGAACGGGACTAGAAAGGGGTTTTCTCGTCAAGAACTATCCATCCTTCGTCTTCCACATCTCCGTCTAACTGCTCCGCCATTTTTCCAGCTAACGAACGGTTCTTGGGCCTCTCACCTGCCGCTACCTCCTCTTCCGGCCTGTTGATTATCTTCCGTCCCTCGCATCTTCGAAGCGAGTCTGCGCTCAACATCGTTGATGACGATGGTAATGATTATGACCCGGATGGCCATGACCATGACCATGACCATGACGGCGGTGGAGGCGGCGACGGCGGTGGAGGCGGCGACGGCGACGACGATGGCGGCGATGACGGCGGCGGTGGCGACGCCGGCGGCGACGGCGGCGACGGCGGCTGTAGTGACACCGTTGTTTAGCGCTAATGAGATAGGTGTGAACTTAGAGGGTATTTATACCATGATAGTTGAGTCACTTGGCTGTCTCTTTAGTGGTGGGGAATAGACAACTTGAAGTGGTGTCCATATGCAGTCCGGTGCTGTCTGAGGGGTCAGAGCACAACATGGCGCAGCGAACAGGCGTTTGGACGAGAGGGCGTTTAGCCCAGGATAAGCAACGTCTCCAAGAGGAGGTCGCTCAACTACAAGCAGCTATTGAAGGCTGCACGACCAGCCAACTTGAATCCAGCGTCGAGGAAGGTCGGGCTGAGCATTCGGTGAAGTCGACGACGCCAATAATTACGCCGGCGGGTGGAGCGTTGGCGAACTCGACGCCAAAAGAAGACACGCTGACGGAGGTTCTCAGCCATTCAGCAAGCTGTGGCGACGTTGGCGGGAAGTCAAGAAACGCGTCCGGCGATAACGGCTACTGCGCATCGTGACCGATCGGCCTTCGAGACGTGGAAGAACCGCGGACAAGGGCGAGGCGCATGGACGTTTCAGTACTCGCAGTTCTCAGACTGAGAACTGCGGTGGCACAACTATGCCACGCTAACTCGCGTAAGAGAGTAACTGTCCTCAATAGTCGGTCGCCAGAGCCTCCTTCGGACGGCCTTGGATCCCGCCTGGACGGTCCTCTGCCAAACTGGTCAACTGAACGTGGTCGACGAGACAGACGATGTTGACGATATTATTATAGCCAAGATTCGTCAGTTCTTGCGCAAGGCCCACAACCCCCTACTGGACCGTCACTGAGCTGTTTCACACTAGGGACCAGCAGGTTGGCGAGACAATGGACCAGTATTTGGCGGCGCTTGTCCAGATATACAACACCTGCGCGTACGACGAAAACAAGTTGATATGTCGCCACGGAACATCATGTGGACACGAAGCAGAAATTCGGGACTCTCGTCCGCAGGAACACCTCATATGCGGCCTAAGAGACTAGGAAATGCGAAAGCGGATACTTATGGAAACATTCAACAACGAACTCAATCTTGCTCGGGTGGTGAACTTACGCAAAGCGTTCGAGTCGTCCAGTCAAACCGAGGCGTCACTGACGAAAGAGGAGCGCGGCCAGTTCGCAGCCAGGCGCTCCACTTACAAGGAGCAAACCTCCCGGAAGCCTGGCTCTGGCCACAGCAGCGCCCCGGCAGGAAAACGGACAGGGCTGGATGAAGACAAGCATGTGTGCACCTTCTGCGGACAGGGCAGTAATCCGCGGGAACGGTTCCCTGCGGTTGGAAAGTTCTGTAGGCGCTGCGGCAAAGTGGGCCACTTCGTGGCGGTGTGCAGAACCAAAGTACAATCGGATGGTCAAAGCCCCGCCGACAATCACGCGATCGGTTCGGTCAGCTACCTTTAACTCCACACCATTGACAAAATCCGAGGAAATCTCATGGAAACAAAGGTCGACCCAGGGCCGCCCGGCTCGGCAGGCAGCGTCCAAGTTCTGGATTGGTTGCCAGATAGCGGAGCTGATGTTGACGCTCCAGGAGCCGGCTACCTAAGCGAACTCGGTCCCAGCAAAAGCGTCAAGCTCGGCGGAGATCGCGAACTGGTCCGCGCAGCAAACGCGAGGGCATGGTTCCCCTCGGAGTATTTTCAGCGACTCTTAGCCTCGGGGCAAAGACGTGCAGGCCATGCAACCGTCCACGTCTACCAGCACCTTCGGGTGCTGCTGCTCGGCAAATTATCCTGCACGCACTTGGGATTGCTGGAGGAGGGCTGGCCCGGTCCCGACTCTTGAGTGTAGCCAATTCGTTGTCCACGGCGCTGGCTAGCGACTGCAAGCAACACCTCCTCCCTCAGCGTGAAGTGCTGAGCGCAGCGAACACGGATGTGATGAAAGAAACATTGATGGCAGAAATCCCGGAAGTGTTCCATGATCTTTCAGTCATTTGGCTGTCTTTTTGGTGGTGGTGAATAGACAACTTGAAGTGGTGTCAATTTGCAGTCTGGTGCTGTCTAAGGGGTCAGAGCACAACAACGACAACGACGGCGGCGACAACGACCACAACGATGATTATGGTACGTGCGCTGTGGTAAGATCAAAGCTGCCCTGCGCCTTCTCTCAAGCTCCGTAGAAGGTGAGGTCCTTGACCTTAATGCCACACTGCCTGGCACAGATGGAGAAGATTGCTCTGTTAGAGACATCCTGACCAGCAAGCACCCTTCTCCTGGTCCACTGGATCCAGAGGCTCTCCTGAATGAACCGGAGGCTCCAAGCAACCCTGTCATTTTCAACTGCCTCAATCACAAAACCATTCGCAACGCAGCTCTTCAACTTCAGGGCTGTGCGGGACCTTCTGGAATGGATGCACTGAGCTAGCCCCGCCTGTGTACAATGTTTGATGGTGCATCCATGAAGCTATGCTCAGCCTTTGTGAGCTTGGCCAGGCACATCGCAACCATGGACATCTATCCCATAACTATCCGACCGCTCATCGCCTGTCGGCTAATCCCCCTGTCCAAAAACCCGGGAGTGCGGCCTATTGGCATCTGCAAGATGCTGCGCCGGACCATTGCCAAAGGCATCATGTATGCTGTCGGCCGCGAGATTCAGTTTGTGGTTGGCACAGACCAACTTTGTGCACGCCAAAAGTCTGGCTACGAGGCTGCGATGCATGCCATGGTAAAGTTTTACGATGGAAACACAGACGGTGCACTGCTTGTTGATGCCAGCAGCGCATTCAACCTGCCTAATCGGCAAATCATGCTGCACAACATCAAGATCCTATGCCCATCATTTGCGACATGTGTGGCAAACTTCTACCGGAGTACCCTGAGCTGTTTGTTGGAGGGGAAACGCTCCTTTCGAATTCCGAGGAAGGTACCAGGCCACCCAAGGTGATCCACTATCGATGGCAACTTATGCCCTTGCCACACTCCCACTAATCCAAACAACACAGTCCACCCAAGCAACACAAAGTTGGCTTGCCGATGATGCTTGTGCCAGTGCGACAGTGGACAAGTTGTACAGCTGGTGGTGCATCCTGCGAGACACAGGACAAGGTTATGGGTATAACCCTAACCCCAAACCCAAAACCCCAAACCTGGCTAGTTGTTAAGGTAGCTCATCCCGAAGTCGCCATTTTGTTTCATCTGTCCAAAGCGCGCGCATTCGCGGACACTGGCGCGAGCATGTGAACAACACTGGTTGCGGCTTCATCAGTACATACCTACTCTCGGTTCCGATCACGCAGCTGGCCAGCTGTACGCTCGACCGCCAGGCAAGTTGAAGCTCCTTTATCTGAGAATCGTTGCCGGTCAGTGGCAGTCC
>JAOWAR010034906.1:0-13417 GCA_028571005.1 Clathrina lutea
GGCGCCTCAACTGATGAAACGGGCCTTCTGCTGCTCTTGTAATTTTTTTTGTTTTACATACATCCAAATCGTATTTCGCTTTTCATCCTAGTCTAACTATACAAAATTCTTTAACACACACACACAATCCGGAAGAGAGAAAGGGGCCTTGTGTTTGAAATGTCAGCCTGAAAGTTGTGGCAGCGGCGTGTCTGGCTCTCAACTACTTATCAACAACCACACAATGGAGACATCTAGACAGAAGACAGAGGAACGGATACTGAGGAGGAGATTGTGGTCACACAAGCAAGCCATTGGCTAGACTGGCAGCATATGCGCGTCTCGGTAACCATCAGACAACACGCTGAGAAAAGAATTGAGATGGGAGACCAAAAGGCACTCAACATACATGGCCGCAGTCATGCAGATAGCTGGAGGCAAAGGATAGGAGGTCAGCGTCCGTCGACTGCAAGCTCGGGTTTCTGCGTAGCAGCTGCTCAAACACACTCCAGCTGATGACTGAGGCGGCGTGCTGAGATCGAAGCTCCGGCAGCATCTGCACGACGGAATTGCAAAGCTGCGGGGAGTTGAAATTCTACAGAGGAAAAGAGGGAGAGAGAGAGAGAGAGAGAGAAAGAGAGAGAGGAGCGGGTCAAATTCAAAGACAATGAGTAAAGATGATGGCATAATATGAAACACACAATTGGCATGAACGCTCAATTCTTCAGGGAGATATTTTTGATGTTTACAACTTTCTGTATAAAATATACCTTATGCATAGAAAATTATGTCGACATTCTATTTAGTTAAAAGAGGGTGCTTAAACTATCAACAGACCAAATCACAGCTCTAGAGAAAAAGAAAACATGTAGAAGATTGGGAAAAAGTCCCATTACCTCAACGAGGTCGTACTTGATGTCAGCAAGTGCCAATGCAAAAGCCGACAGTGGGCGGCCGGTTGCTTTTCGGCAGTCTAGAGCATACAGCGTTGAGTGCAGCTGAATCCGTCCCTCGTACAGCTCCTGGAGCTTCACCAGGACAGCCGACGTGACCGTCGAGACAGGGAGGCCTTTCTCGTCATGAGGCAAGCGGTTCTGATCAGCATGCGAGCCAACGACGATGACAGGAGGGCAGCAGTGGCTAACGGCGCAGCTGACACAGACAAGATCAAGCCAGCGTTGCGCTGAGCTCAGCTGATCGTCGAATCCTGTTGCCAGGTTCAGCACAAGGATGAACATCGATCCTTCGTTGCCCAGGTAACAGCTGTAACAGGAGATATCATTCATCAGATTATCCAGCTCATTAAGTTTTGGCAAAAAATAGCAAAAAAATGTGCTGCTTTTGAAGATAAATTGATAGAGGGTTGGCTTTAGTATTCCCAAAATCGTAGCCTGCAGCAGTAAATATCAACTAGCCTTAATACTGCACTGATCAATCTGACACCTAAGACAAGCAATGATAACATCCTTGACTGTTGAAAGATCGGACAGCTGTTGCAAGAGAATTATATCTAAACGTCTTCATTAGCTATTTTGTGCATTTTATCTTCCTCCTCTCAAGTGAAGTCATTGAACAAGGTAAAATCGGGTGCTCACCTGTAAGGCATGTGCTTCTCAATGCTCGATGGCACGTCTCGAAGGATGAACGTTGCTCCCTCGCCAAGCTCCATCTCGTCACTGCTCACCATCCGTTGGGGCACCCCCATCTCTGATCCTGACATGGTCACCTGCTTGCGACGGGCGTACGCTCGCAGGCTCTGTAGCAAAGAAGACTTCCCAACTCCTCCCTCTCCAACGACACACAGAGAAACGGACGGCGGTGCTGCGGAGCCTTCAGCTTGGAGAAGAGCCAAGTTCCGGTTGACCCTCTGGAAAGGGACAGACCAAGGAGAAAGGTAATAAAAAATACAAAAAAATATAAAAAAAAACACAGGAGGGAGAACAAATCAGGAAGGAAGAATGAGGAGAATGGGAGGAACAAAAATGGCGAGAGACTGAATGGAGGTCTAATTTATCTAAACGTCACATTGTAACATTGAAAAATATCGCACAACATTATATTGATACTTGCAGTCCGTATTCAAAGTTAATGTGACAGCTGCAACCACACTCAGGTATGTGAGTAAATTGTAAACAACCAATACAAGAACTTTAAACAGGCAAACCCAAATAAGCTTCCTCAAAGCCGCACCGATCACATCACGATTATGCAAAATGTATACCCACCACCACCACCACCACCCAACTTCCGAAAAAATTAACCCTTCCCGGACTTACTTCAAATAGAAGCGCTTACATTTTTTAGTTCTTGACTGTTCCAACTCACCTTCAACACATGCTGGATCTGCGGGGACGTGGTCATATCCAGAGGCATGACTCCATCCTGCACATTGAACGAACAGACCAATTCATTCAATGTGGCCCTCAACATGTTCGTCAACTCCACCACACGGCAGAAGTTTTGGAAGATTCGGCTGGCAGCTTCCAACGGTGAGAGCAGAGAACGAAAAGTTCCTTTTTCTTCTGACAAGCATTGACATTAACTTTCTTCTTCTTGTTCTTGTTCTCGTTCTTTTCTCTTTCTTCTGACCACAAAGTTCAAAACAAGTCACAACAATATCGCACCGAGCAACTTGAGGAAGCAAAATAATACTTCTCCTGACACGATGGACTGACCTAAATCACTTGAAGAAAACCCTAACGCGCTTGCAGAAATGTATACCCACAGGTGTGTACAACAGCGTATTCATCAGTACACTGACTGTCCTGAATAGCAAGCGTGCAAGCATGCTGCCTGGCGCGTTTGTGCATCGTCTTCTTGTCACTGGCTCAAGCTCTCTCCTTTCTTGGCGTGTGCATGTTCTCTGATGTATTGAATTCTTTCCCGTGTCCGATCAGTCAATAGAGACGTTTTCTTCCATACGCCAGACCTTACCTTGTCAGTTGCACTGATGTCTGCTCCAAGTCGAAGAAGAAGGTTGACTGTGGTTGAATGCCGTGCCACCGTGGCGTAATGAAGCGGAGTCTGCCATAACTTTGACATGGAAGTCGGAATAGAAACAAACGAGGGAACGAGGAAACTTAGAGATCTGAAGTTTGCACACAATGCCGTTCTGCACTGTCAAGACACTCAGTCTTTTTAACTGATTTTTCCTCGATCAAAAAATGTCGGTCAAGTTCAGCTTTTGGCCTGGTTGCATAGGGTTCTCTCAGGCTCCGGCTGGATCCCCATGGCCAAGGTAAATTGTAGTTCAACTTTGTTAGAGCAGGAAAGCTTGAAGTGCATTGGTTTTAATTTGCAACCTAGCACCCACAATCATCAAAGAACAAGCTCGCACTCGCTGCCACATGCCGTGATCTGATCATGCGCGCACGCCAAATTCGACTGTCCGCCATTTATTCTCCTCACAGCAAAACGGCGAAAAAAAAATTTGTGTGACCGTGCATTTTTGAAGGTGGGCGGCTTACTCTCTGGTCGACAGCATTCACGTCTGCACCATGCCTGACTAGCAGCTCAACCAGGTGATCCAAGCCTCGTGCCGCGGCCAAGTGCAGAGGTGTGAGCCACTCCTGTAGAGAACAGGAACAATAAAAAAATTAAAAAAACCCAACACGCACCACAATGTAAAACGCTAGCTTTCATGGTACTTAAATCCTCCATCCTGACGCGCTCGCTTGATTGTGTCTGCACCAGCATGGTCACAAACATAGTGAAGCTCTATGTCAAAGAAGACACCTGTATTCTCTGAAAGAGCCATTACTTAAAAGGAAGTAACAAAGTATACGTTGTTCTTAAAAATAAAGTAACAAAGTAGACTTTGTTACTTCCTTTTTAAGTAACAAAGTACACTTTGTTACTTCCTTTTTAAGTAACAAAGTATACATTGTTACTTAAAAGGAAGTAACAAAGTCTTAGACGAGGTGGTGAAACATCTAATGAAGAAATATCCCCTGAAATGAAGGAGTGCTCATCGATGCACATGTGAGGAAGCGATTGAAGTGGTGTCCCTCCTTTTTCTTTTACAACATTTTGTTATTTCATTAGTTTACTCACGTGGCTTCGAGGCGTTGCCTCAGCGCCGTGTTCCAGCAGAATTTCCACCACTGTAGCAAACTCCTCCGCCAAGTCCTGTGAAGTGGAAAGACGTGAAGGGAAACTGAGCCTTAGGAGAAAATTTGACAAAACACAATCTTTTCTCACGAGCAGGCCTGAAGCCTGCAACACCCACACACCTAGAAGTCTGGAGGTTGAATGTCCATTTTTTCCTGATGCTGCTGAGCTATGCACCATCTCTACACCCCCTCCATGGATTTCATTTTTGACCAGAGTCAAGTTAGTCCTTTCATACGTTTGAGTGCTGAGCGCATCTCAAAGAATAGAACATAACAATTGGCGATGACGATGGGAAACCGCACGTGGAGGCCAAGCGCTTTACTCGGTTGACAAACATACCCACGGATTCACCATCTTGCTGCTGACATTGGTGGAACCGGTATGTGTCCGCAGACTCACTGGCCTTGGGGACATAGTGTGCCAGCAGTAAATCTTGGCTTGGGATAGCACCCAAGCTGCCGACAGAGGAAGCGTGTTGGCGTGTGCAGCGACAGTTTGACATAAAGATTAATCAATTGGATGAGATACTTAGCAAGTCAAACGGAAATGAAGGGATGAAGAAAAATTGAATTATCAAGAGCAGCAGACTAGGGCTGAAACGAATATGTCGAATGATTCGACTTATCATTCGATAAGGTTGCCAATTGAATATTCGATAGCTTATCGAATGTTCGAAATCATTCGTATGCATGGCATTGTATGCACTACGCATACATGTACGTACATGTTGCATCCTGCAAACATTACTGCGACATGCATACAGTCCGCTGCACTGGCCGGCTGCGCGGCCCAGCCTGGCGGCACAAGGCAGCACATAGCATTTACAGCCACAGGCCTAGGATAAACGCTGGCGTCCCGCGGTGCAAGATTGAAAGCTGATCACTTCCTATACGCGTTGCCGCCAGTCGATCTGCGGTATATGCCATGCGTATCAACGACTTAGGTTCCCCGAGTGCGTCTTAACTTTTTGATTGACCGTATTAGGGCATGCTAGGTTGATGGCAAAGTTGATTTCTTTGCATGGGGCTTGATCAACCTTCCTGATCTCTGGATCAGCTTGGAGATAATTTAATCACCAGATGGGCTTAAGTTTCGCTAGAGGCTTTCATGGTTGCCACGCCTGAAATCGATATCTTCACCAGCATGCTCTGACTCCTGTACACGTACATGTACGTATAAATATACTAGCTGTACAAGTAATACAGTCATGTAGATCATATGGCAGCCATTTTAGAATATTCGAATCATTCGTTCGATAAGCTATAGAATATTCGATAAGAATTTCAAGCTATTCGATTCAGCCCTACTGTGGAGAGCTTAGGCCATGGCACTGGGAAAAGTATGTGTGTGTGCATGTGCTCACGTGTGCGTGTGTGCGGCTCTGTGTGTTTGTGTGTGAGTGAAACATACCACCTGTGTATGTGGCCGCTCTTAGGTCACAGCTGCAGTAGGAGGCCTTTGGTTCAGTTTATGTGGGTTGAGATAATTAGGCGAAAGGTATTACCTCCTCATTCTTCCCTCTCTGTTACAGGGGACCCAACACAATGTGACCAGAATTGGAAATACTTTGGTGATAATTGTTACTACTTTGCTACTACTTGGGGACTTACCTGGGCTAGAAGTCGCGAGCTGTGCATTCAGAGGGGAGGCGACCTCGTCACGATCCAGTCCCAGGCAGAGAACCGCTACCTGATGCGAACCTTTCGAAGAAGCCGTGCCTGGATTGGCCTTTCTGATCGATGGCGAGAAGGCGAGTTTCGTTGGGTGAACGGTCAGACGGCCGATGACTTCAGTGCCTGGGATAAAGGCGAGCCGAATGACAGCGGGGGAGATGAGGACTGCACCGAGATTCACAGAAGAAACACTTACTCTGGATCGTGGAATGACCTTCCATGCTCCTACACGGCATCGAGCGGCTACATCTGTGAAAAAGGTGATCTTTCCCTCAGGAGATTTTCCAAGATAGTATCTGTAAAAGCACAAGGAGCTCCACAAATACTTTAGGATTTGTTCTGTACCACGTTAAAAGCAATGTTTTCCAATCGAGAGAGTACACAGCTGAATTGGAGCTCATTGCAACTGGAAATTTTACAATTGTCCCCAGCAACTCTAGCAAAGACGTCAGATACCAAGTTAGCGCCAAACCGAATTTTGGAGGGCTAAGAAATGAAATTCAATCAGATGGTTAACTGAGGAGATCCTTGCTGTGATTTCTACTCCTTTACAATTCCATCCCTCCTCCAACGAAAATTGAGCCTGAGGCTTTGAACTTTATCTCATGTCTCATTGTCATTCATTGTCCCCAATGCAGAGAGCTTCCGAACGAGGGCCTTCAATGTGAACGTGACTCTAACGCGTCCTGATGAAGTCATCGTACTCACCCAAGGCATGCCCGAGATTAGATCTCACTTAGTGGAAATTGAACGCCGCTCTGAAAGCACAAACCGCTTTCAGATGTACGCCCAGCTTGACGCCGTCTCCTACCCACTGACAATTTCTCTCTTCGATGGGGTTTACAGAATTAAACAGATGGTTGTCCGTAGCGACGGCATTGCGTACCTTCTCCGAAGCGAGATTCAGTCTTTGAAGAAAGGTTAGACTTACATTGCACTCAGAAAAAGCTCTCAGTACAAGTAGAAATAGCAAATGTAACAGGAGGCACCGCCTTGAATTGAAGTTAGATGGATCAACAAACAACACCCCAAATCTTCTGGATGAGTTATCTCTGCCTGTGCCAGACTATCCATAATCCTCTGTGGGCTCCCTCAAGCTAACTCCAGCCAGGTTAAAGTAGTATCCTCTGTTTACAACCCACATAATCCTTTAGTTTGCTACATGGAGGACAGGCAGTGTTGAAGCTAGAAAACTCCAGCATATATATATATAAGCTGTTTACTTTCCTTTAATACAAGAATGTTGATATTAAGGACTGGCAAATGTAGGAAATCTAAGTTGACCAGCACTAACAGCTAGGATTCTAGAGTCCACAGACCACACAGTACCATAAGTGCAGTTTCAACTCTCAGCTTCTACCCTTACTCTTTGCCTGCTTGCTCTTCATCCGCCAGATCTGGAAAGAAAAGGCAAACTCGGATTTTCTTCAGCTCTTTAACATTTTTCATGACATAACAGCTTTCTTTTTGATGCTCCGGTTACATCTGCCGTAACTGATAACCTGTCAGCGTGACTGGTTTTGGTCTTTAAATCAAGTTTTATGCTTTTCTCTTGAAGGTCGCCAGACACTGAGTGGCACCAGGATACGAATGAGGCTTTCAAAGCGAGGTGGCATTTCCCTGCTGGTCAAGCTGCCGACGCTTTCCCAACAAGATCTCTCTGCAAACGGAGAAACGTGGGAAGTCAGTTATCGCAAGCTAGGAACAAACCGATGGCAAGCAGTCCGTGTCCCATCGTCTGAAGTGCGCATCGTCCTTCAAAACCTGGAGGCCGGTGGATACGAAGTGCACGTGAAAGTGATAGGGAGAGATGGCAGGGAATCACCAATTGAATCATTGTTTATTGGTAAGAGTGTGAGCATTGCAAGACCCAGACCCGACCCCCCCCCAAAAAAAAAAACGCAACCTACGAACAATCGAAGCATACCAAGGCCACAATATCGGAAAAAAGTTATCTGTCTGTTCCATTGCCCCAAGCTATTTCCATGTCGTCGTGGACCTTTTTTATGCTAAGTTCAGGCGTCACTATTGACAAGATAAATCTTCTTTGGATGATTAAATTTAACAAAGAACAAAATGAGGATACCTGTGTGCGTCAATGCTCACAATTGTATGGCGAGGCCTTTCTGGCAGGCCGGGTTTTAAGGAAATAAACTTCCGAAGGCTCGTAACGTTCTTGTTCTTTTTCAGATCATTGCGCTGGCCACCACTGGTACTCTGGAGGAACAACCTCTTGCTTCCGTCTCTTTGCAAGACATCTTCCCCGAGCTCTTGCTGTTTTGGTGTGCCAAGTTCACAAGGCACAACTCATACGGGTGGACTCAGATGAGAAGGTGAACATCCTCTCCCATCTTTTGGTCGGCAAGAGTCCATCGCGAGAAGTTTGGTCAAGATTGAGAGATAAAAGTGGAGATCCCATCTGTCATCGTGTTGGAGACCTGCAAAGGCGCCTCAATCAATCAGTACCTTGCACCGGCGGAAACTCTTACACCGTTTGTGAACGAAGTATGTCAAATCCTTCCATGTGTTAATCAAATGTTTTTTGTCCCTTACTTGACTACCATGAAACTTGAAGGGGCAGTCTGAAAATTTCAACAGTTTTTAATCCCAAAAAGATTTGAATGAGGATGGGGGGGGGGAATTTCGAAACAGGAAAGTGTCAAATACATGTCAGGGTGGTGCTGGAGGCTTGGATGTGGCTATTGGGAGAAGAGCAGAGGAAAGGGATGGGTTGTTAGCCGATGACAAAGAGGCCCGCTCAAGGCTGCGTGCAAAGGTCAGGAAAGAAGGCCGTGAAGGACGCGTTTACCAGCATTTTTGTGGTTAGTATCGATCGGTTGCCAGTGGCAAGCTCACAATGACTGTCAACGGAGTTCTAAGGGAGCAATGCAGGTCATTCCGGTCACAGTTTGGCAGCCCATGCAATAAAGAAGCCTGGTCACTGCTGGCTGTCTGTCCGGGAGTGTTAGGCTGAGACTAACCGGTACCCTTAACCTCAGGTGTCTGGCTTGCGGCCAGCTGGGGCCGCCCTATTCCTGCCGGTAGTGGTCGCTGTGACTTCATCAGGCAAGTACGGTGCAGCACGTAGTATATGTGTATGTCTATGTGTGTGGATTCTGTCGTGTGTGTACATGCACATCTTTCTCGACTGGGAACGATTTTCCTTGTTCGTTGCTATATGGGTAGTGCTGCTGATTGAGGTCGGCGAAGCTGCTCTGTGGTTGCGTGCGAACAGGCATCAACCTGAGACTTGGCAGCCTACCAACACCGAGACAGAATGGTGAATGCGGAAGGTACATTGACCTCATTTAGGCAAGGTCAAGGTCTGCCTGAAAGGAGTAGATACCAAGACACTTGATACCCTTGTGGTATGCACGTAGTGGCTTCTTTCGCATGGCAATCTATATCTTTGAACAGCTTCAGAATGACTGCAAATTATAGTTTTCTGGCAAAGTCAGTAAAGGATCAGTACATAAGGCTTATTGTAGTGACGATGCTCTTCCCGGCTACGCCAGAAGAAGATTGAAAGAGTATTTTAGGCTGCAATCGATGTCTTGCGTGCCGAAAACTGCTGGAAAGTGCTCATCTCCTTTGAGGAAAAGGGCCCTCTCCCGGAATAACGGTAAGTGATGGGAACACAAACCTTGGAAACTTAAAAAGTTTGTGTGGTTGGTCTTTGTTTTAGCTAAATGTCGCGCTAAAGTGCTCAACTGACCCCCACCCTTATGTATGGAAACTAGACATTAATAGTCCTAAGATCTCACAAACCAACACTGCCAAAGGTTGGACGCATTCAAGAAAAAAGGCCAGAAGTCTTAGAACACAAGCAAACTTTTTCTTTTCTTAAAATGTGTGTTGCAGATGTCACTGTAGTTCATTGACATAATGGCCTCCAAGATGCACATCAGGCCAATGGTTGTGGGTGAACTTTCAGCTTTTTAACATTGGGCATTGGTTTGGGAGGGCTGCAAAATATTTGAATGTCATTTGGATCTGTGGAAAAAGCTATCAACATCAACAGACGGCCTTTTCTGCTCTAAGCCTTCATCCTTTCAACATGGGAAGGAATAACAACCCAAAAATGTTGAAATGTTTGTTATATCTCACAGTTCCTGCGCCTCCCACGACAACACCAGCATCTCCGGCCATTACCGGTGATCAGGTAGTAACTATTCGCGAGCCTTGGATTCGCATTCCCATCGGATGGCCGAAAGTGTCACGACATGCCTTGTTCATTGAAAAGTTTGGGCCGGACACTCAGCGCTTCTTGCCTTTCCTACGTGTCAAGGGGGTTATTTACCCGTACAAAGCTCACCTCTCTCCTGGCTACTACCAAATAACCCAGCGGGCAGTCTTGCAGAACCGACAAATAATCGTTCTTCATCGTTCTCAACATAGCGTACAACACACAGGTATGTACACATGACCGGTATGCTTTATTGTGTGAATAACAGGTTTTTGTTTTGAATAACAGGTTTTCGTTTTTGAATAACAGGTTTTCATTTTTGAATAACTGGTTTTTTTTGACTTTTTCTTTTTGCTCCAATCTCAAATCGGACAGATAAGCTTCTGTTAGTAAGAGCTGCAGTTGTTGGCACTTTCTCGTCTCTCTCTGAAAGGTTAGAAAAAGAGGGATGTTACTGTGCAGAAAAAATCATGTTTATCAATTGAAGAAAACTTGATGAAAGCTCATACTTACCAGGCCTCGAACCGACGGCTCAAAATAGCTCAGCGGGTGGTAGTTGTCTTCGCTGCCCACTGTGGGATAATGTGATGTCATAGTGTGCAGCAGGGAGAAGGGGAACTTTTTTCTGCTGGCAACGTGATGTTGTAGGCTTGAGTCCTTGTTTTGACATGGGGTATAACGTTAATCAGATTTTCCTCCAGCGATTTTGTGTTCGTCATTTCGTCTTACTCCACTGCCCAAATGTTCATCTTTCTGCTTCAGGTACCACTCCTTTGACGTTGGACAGAGTCACCATTACTTTGCAGAGGGAATTTGGTAGCTTAACTCTTGCGGTGTACTTCCCGTTACTGTCCAGCACACATAAGGATATCTATGATCGCTGGCAGGTGTCCTACCGCTCACTGCAGGGGCGCCACCACACAGAGACTTTCCCAATTTCTCAGGAAGCTACTCAAGTGACAATTAGCAGCTTGGCAGAGAGAGGTTATCAAGTGGACGTGAAAGCTGTCGGCATGTCTGGACAGGAGTCAACCACTTTCACCACACTGCTGGCTGTTCCTGTGGGCGGTGAGAAGAAAGCAAAACGTTCATGTCTTCCTTTGTTTTGAGCCAAACTTTTCCCTTGACTTGAAAAGTTAAGGTTGACTCCAACAGTAAACGTTATTGAGCCAATTTGAAAAGGGGCTGGCTATTCTAACGTTGTGGCCAGCTTGTTGTTGACAGGCCAATGCATCTTGGTTAGTACGCTTGCAAACATTTCATGGCTGACAATGCTGTACTTCCGCAGAGGGAAAACATCGCCTCGTCATCAGTTCTAGGCATAATCCTCAACAAAATGCGCATCCTTTGCTGAATCCTACATATGTTTGTACTCTTATTTTTTCTCACAGGAACACCTACCATCACTCCCGCTCCTCTGGTACCAACGACGCAATTCTTTCCTCTACCGCTGTAACAATCAAGCCTAGCACACTGGCCAAATTCTCGTTTTGTACCTGAAGCATTTTATGCAGTTCACTAAACAGCAGCTCCTGTAGAAGTGTCTGAATTGGCAGATAGAAAGACTCCAAGAACAAAAGAGACTGTGGATCATCTTTGGTGGCCTATAGGTCACAGACACCTTCACTGGTTACTCCTGCAGCGGTTTCTTTGTGAGTTGTGGCTTTCTCCAACCTTTTCTTTTATTATTTCACCTGCACCTTTATCTTCCTTCTCTCCCTCCATTGCTTTCTCCTTTCCTTAATTCCTTTCAAGTTTTGACCGTTGGTTTTGCTTGGACGAAGAGCAGGTCATTTTATTAGAAAATACATGGATGTGCATGTCAATGATTGTGTTGCTCGGATTGGGGTGAGGATTATACTGGAAATGAACTAACTGGCCAACGGCTGGCAACAGCAGAAGTTTATTGGCAACAACAGTCCACACCTAGAAAGACTCTTGGGTGAGCAAAACAATGGACAGAGAAAGGAAACATTTCAACGTTCATATTCCCTTTCCACCTGGATCTACTGGAGTGAGAAGTTTGACTGTGACTTGCCCCGCTGAAGAAGCTGAAAATGCCAAACCGGTCTCAGTTGAGGGCAGTAGGTAAAGCGGAAGCGAGGTGGTTGAGACTCTTCTCGTCCTGACTTGGATTAGAGCTGGGTCAGGTGGTAGAGCACTATCCGCCCATGCTGTGGTATCCAAGTTCAAATCCTGGTCGAGGCGAGATAGCGGCTATTTTCATGTTGCCATTTAAGCCTCATATTTTTCTTCTGTCACTTCTTCCATACCAGATCTAAATGTGTTATATTTAACTCTTGAGAGATCCCGACAGGGTACACCCTTCCCTCTCTAATTGCAACACGCCAGTCTTCAAAAGAACGTCGTTGAAGATATCAGGGACGTTTTGCTCACTATGCCGTTCACATTGTCAAGAAAAACTAGAAAGAGAAAGAAGATGTACCAAACTCATGATCCCACGCGAAGGTACATCTGACAGCCATTACATATAGCTATGATTTCATGAGGAAGAAAGGATGCATCTACCCGTGCGCAGTTGCTCATAACATGGTGGATGTGCGTAAGCGCATATACTCGCATCTGATTCGGGTGCTCCGCAGTCGCGTCCTGTCAGCTGCACGCGTACGTGCGTTTGATTCACCCGCCCACCCTTGTTATACTTGAGACTTCCCAGCCCGCCACACACCCACACTCACACGACACTCGTCCGTGATGTTTACCTGTGCGAGAGAAGTAGGAAAACGGAGCATAGAGGGAGAGAGATGAGCAAGTTACCTACATTTGCCACAGTGAGACAGTACGCTACGATGAGTGGGCTAAGCCTACGGACGTATTCATAATAGCGTCAAACGCTATGCTACGCGTGCATGATCACTACAACCTTCAACCTTCAATGATCTTTGTCACAGATCTGCTTTTGTGTTTTTTCACCTCTCTTGATTTAGCTCTATCTGATGTACGCTCTCAAGTTATTTCAGGTTTTCTCGTCCACATTTTTCTTCGCCAGAGCCGGATGTTTCCCCCTCATGTTCTTCGTATTGAAGGCTGAATTAAAGCTGCAGTGTCACGCTATTCTGAGCTCTGGGATGTACGCAAAAGCGCCATTTTGAGGTGGGGATTTTTAAGATGGCGGCCAAACCCAGTCACGGCCGAAAGATCTGGAGCTGGACTTAGGCGAGCGAGCTCGAGCCAGCTGCGCAGCTGCGCCCGGCTCTTCCCCGCGATCGGCCGCGCTGGACGCCATTTTATTTTATATACAAAATTTACACCGAATACGTGACACTGCCGCTTTAAGTCAGGAACCCCTGGAGTGATTTTGGCGACCAGATGAGATATCGCTTAGCTCTTTTTTTTTTTGTTTGAAAGGGCAAGTCGTATCGACAACTTTGGCACAACTTTCGAGTCTCCATCCAGAAGGCTGACTGAGTGAGCATGCAGGTAATCCTCCTTTGGGCCCTGCAGG